>PVKA01003931.1:58891-104460 GCA_004027165.1 Ctenomys sociabilis | reverse complement strand
GTCTGGTTTATTTCACTTATGAGTATATGTTCAAGTGGCATCCACTTCAATATAAATGCTTCAAACTTATCATTCTTAATAGCTGAGTAATACTCCATTATATAGAAATACCACATCTTTTTCAACCATTCCTCATGTGATGGACATCTTGGTTGTTTCCAAGATTTTGCTATCACACATTGCGCTGCTATAAACATAGATACACATATATCTCTGTTCATAGACTTATATTTTTTATCTGAGAAGTGTGTATTCATGTCAGATGCTCATTTTTGGATTGGACCTTTAAATTTGGGGGATTGACTCTTCCGATTTTTCTTTGATCTAAGTAAAAACTGGGAAAATATTTTTCTGGACTGTGGGTGGTCTCTTTATTCTGTTGTTGATTTCTTTTAATGCCTTTGCTGTTGAAAGCTTTTTAATATAATGAGACTCCAGTTGTCAATTCTTTGTGATATTTCCTATATAATTGGCATTTTGTTGATAAAAACTTCTATGTCTCCTGCCTCTTCTCTCTTCTAGCAGAAGTTCGTGTGTGGTGCTCTGGTTGGGAGGGCCTTGTATATTTAAGGCAAGAGTTCTACACTTAAGCCCCATCCTTAGCCCTCTTCCAGTAGATTTGCTGTTTTTGTTTTAGTATTTAAATCTTTAATTCATTATGATTTTAGTTTACTGCAGAGTCTCTAGCATATGGAGAGATAGTTTGTGCAGTATCATTTAATAATGAGGCTATCTTTCTTCTAGTGAGGTTGTTTGGCCTCCTTGTCAAGATAAGGTGACTGAGTGTATTTGGAGTTGTTTTTGTTTCATTTTGTACTTTGTTCCATTGATCCTCAAGACTGACTCTTGTTTTGCATTTTCTTTGCCAGAGCCATGCTAGTGCTGTCTTTACCACAGTAGCTCTGCAGTATAATTTCATGTCAGGGATTATGATGTCTCTTACCCTACCTTTGCTGACCAGAATTGCTTTTGCTATTCTAAGTCTCTTCTGCTTCCAAAGGAACTTTAGCTATGTTTTCTCTAGTTCTGAGAGATATGACTTTGGTATTTTCATTGGGGTTTCCCTAAAACTGTATATCATTTTAGTAGCATGGCCACTTTCATTATATTGCTTCTTCTTACCCAAGAGCAAGGCATATCTTTCTATTTTCTGATATCCTCCTCCATCTCCTTTTTCAGAGTACTGTAATTTTCAATGTAAAGATACTTTACTGCCTTTGTAGATTGATTACTAAGTATTTAATTTTGTTATTTTATTGCAAATGGCATGGTTGTCCTGATTTTTTTCTCAATTAAGTTTTTATTTGTGTATAGAAATACAATTGATTTTTAAATATTGATTTTATGTCCAGCTATGTGACTATAATTGGTTACTAGATCTAGAAGTCTTTATTGGGGTTTTTGAGGTCTTTTATATAGAGTAGCCTATCATCTGCAAATGAAGATAATTTAACTTCTTCCACTTCTATCTTCTATCTTTATTCAATTTATGTATTTTTCTTGTCTAATTGCTCTGGCTAATATTCCTACAACATTAAATAGGAATGGTGATACTATACAGCCTTACCTTGTACCTAGTTTTAGAGTGAAACCTCTCAGATTTTGTCTGTTTAGTATGATATTGGCTATTTGTGTTGTAGTCAGGATTTACAAAGGAAAAGATTTAATACCGGACATATGTGAGTCATAAGATTTTGTAAATAATATCCACTCAAAGAGTCAAATGTAAAGTACGTGGCAAGTCTGTGCCCATACTAGAGATGCAGAGAATTCAACTGAGGGCATGAATCCCACAGTAACATCCTGCCTTAATCTAGCTGAACACTGAGAGCCTATGACAATGTCCTCCATGAGTCTAGCTGGAGGCCCAGTGCCTACCACAGTGTCTAATGCAGGTCTGTACGAAATAGCTCACCTTCAAACACCGTGAGAGCAGTGGTGGAAATGAGAAAGTCTATGTCAGCAGGATGAAGGATCGGTGTCCCCAGTCTGAGAAATCTGTACTGTATCCAGGAAGGAGTGCTGGAGGTAAGGATCAGAGCACCCCCCAAAAGGGCCACAGTCATCTTCAGCAACAGCAAGGACTGGAGCTCCTCCAACAATAAGAGTAGCTGAGTTCACATCAGGGAAATCAGTGTGGCAAACATCTCCAGGAGATCCAATAGCAGCACCATCTTCCACTCCAGTTCTACTTTTTATGCTGCTGGCAACACTCCTTAGGTGGGCTTCTCCCCACAAGACCATGCTGATCCAGTTCATCTGGATGGTACAAGTTAACCAGTAGTTAATTCAGCACAGTTTTTCATAAATTCTTTATCCCCCAAAAAAATTTAAGACAAAGATTATATATTCCAATTTTCTTAAGAGCTTCTATCATGAGTAGATGTTGGGCTTTATCAAGTGATTTTTCTGTATCTATTGAGATAATTGTGTGGTTTTTGTCCTTTCATCTGTTGCTATGGTATATTACAGTCATTGATTTGTGCACATCGCACCATCCCTGCATCCCTGTGAAACATATAGTGTGTAATCTTCTTGATGATTTACTATATTCTGTTTTCCAGTATTTTATTGAGAATGTTTGCATCTATGTTCATTAAAGTGATTGGCATATAATTCTCTTTTTTGTTTGTCCCTTTCTGGTTTTGGTATTAGGGTAATGCTTGCTATCAGAAATTCATTTGGGAGCATTTCTTCCCTTTCAATTTCATTAAACTTTTAAGAGCAATGGCATTAGATATTATCTAAATTTCTTATAGAATTCAGCAATGAATCCATCAGGACCTGGGTTGTTGGCAGGTTTTTAATACTCCTCCTACAAGTTCATTGACTGATACCATTTTATTTAAAATTTGTATATAGGCTTTTGATTATATGTATATATATATTATACATAGTGTATATATACTATATATACAGTGTATATATATATTGTATATATGTGTTTAGATATACATATATACAATATATACATATATTGTATATAGAGATAGATATATATAAATATATGGCTATATATATATATATATATATATATATATATATATTATCTGTACAGTTCTTCTGTATTTTCTGTCTTATTACATAAAGGTTCTGTTCTTATTTTAAATAGCATAAACAAAAACAATTAGCAAAGACAAAGACATATCCTGATAATACGCACAGGATAGTTTCAGCATTACATATGGTACATATTTTCAAAATAGAAATAGATTAGCAATGGTTGCTATATTGCACATTTTTAATCATCAAATCTGTTACTCAGATTAACAGATATAGGTTTGCAAAACTGGGCAAATACTTAAACATTAACACTTGCTTTCAATAGATATTAACTTTTTCTTGACCTTTTTAGTTTATTATTTTTTAATTTATTTTAAAGAGAGTATAATAATAATTGATAAGACATTAGAAACAATACACATTTAGAAGAACAAGATGAGAGATATTCAGTCATGGTTTTTGAATTACACATTGTTGTCTTCAATGTAGTTGCTCAGATTGTAGAGAGTAGTCTACAGAGTTAGTAAAAGTGAAAAATTTAAGCATAGCTACTATTTTTAAAACAGAGAAAATAGTAATCATCTCAGTATATATAAATATATATATATATATATATATATATATATATATATATATATATATATATATATATATATATATATATATATATATATATATATATATATATATATATTTCCATAAATTTTCCCTTGTTTACATAAGTTTTCATGATATTCTGGATTTCTACATGATCTCTGGTGATTTCATGATTTTCATTGCTAATTGCATGAATTTAAGTCTTTTCTTTCCTTTTTTGAGGGTTAGTTTGGCAGTTTATCAATTCTATTTAGTCTTACAAAGAACTCACTTTTTATTTCTTTAATACTTTGTATCATTTTTCTTAGTCTTATTTGCATTAATTTATGCTCCAATCTTCAGTTTCCTCCCTTGTAAGAGCTTTGGATTTGATTTTCTTTTTATTTTCTAGAAGTGCGAGGTTCAAACTACACTGTTTATATGAGCTCAATCTGATTTTTTTTTTATCTGAGAGTGCAACACTGCATATTTCCCTCATAAGGCTGCTTTCACTGTGTCCTATAATTCAAGTATATTGTACACTATTATCATTTATCTGTAGATGTTGTTTAATATCTTCTTTAATTTCACTTGTAAGATTGCTTTCTCAGGATTGTGTTATTTAATTTCCGTGTGGTAATGTAGTTTTTATCATTTCTTTTGTCATTGATATCCACTTTCATCCTACTATGATCTGATAATATGCACAGGATAGTTTCAATTCCTTTGTATTTATTTAAGTAAGGTCTATGACCTAGTATGTTGTCTCTGTTGGAGGATGTCTCCTGTGCAGCTGAGAAAAAATGTTCTTGGGTGGAACACTCTAAATATGTCCATTTATTTACAGTTTAGGTTTATTTCTGTTATTTCTTTGTTTAGTTTATCTATTTGTGACAGTGGAATATTGAGGTCCTCGTTACAATTGTGTTGTTTATTTGATTTTTCACATCCATTCATATTTGTTTCATAAATATGACTATGCTGGTATTTTGGGCATATATATTTATGACTGTCATCTCTTCTTGGAGTTTTCACTTAATAAGACAAAGATATTTTCAGTCTCTTTTGATCAGTCTTAAGTTGAAGTTCACTTTGCCTGCAAATAGAATAGCTATCCCTGCTTTTTTCCTGGATCCCATCACATAGAATATAGTTTATCATCATTTCATTTTCTTTTTGCATTATTATCTACAGATAATATACAACAGTTTTGTTATGATGTGTATCTAGTTATCTCCCAAAGCCTCATGCGGTTATGGGGCAGCTCCAGGAGTGTGTGTTGATTATTGTGGGTTTAGATGGTGCATCTGCCCTGGGTAAGTGATTTGCATGACAATGTATGGAGAGGAGAGAGGCTGGCTAGCTGCCTGAGCTGCTGCTACTCCCTTGACTCTCTGCTCTTTGCTGCTGTATTGAAAAGTTGCTCTTTACCATGTGCTGCTTTGCCTTGGAGTCAGCTGAGTGTGGACTGAAACCTCCAGTAATTGTGAGCTAAATAAACCTTTCCTTCCTTAATTTTGAGTATCAGGTATTTGTCCCAGCAATGAAAGAAGAGAAAGTGAAACACGTATAGAAACACAACATTAGAAATGATACTAAACTTCAACCAACAAAACAATAGAAATTCAATAATGTGGGCTGGAGAGATGGCTCTGTAGAATAAGTGCTTCCCTGGCAAGTTCAAAGGTCTGAGTTTAATCCTAGTTCCTCCAAAAAAAAAAAAAAAAAAAAAAAGACATTTGATAGTATTTGCTATGTTACATAATGTTGTCTTCAAATTAGCTGTTCAGATTACCAGATATAAATATGAAAAACTAGTTTAAAAAATAAAAGATAAAATGTTATAAGAAATTAAAAAGGACTAGAAAAAATCAAATATCAATTGCCCTCCTCTGTAAACCAGCAAAAATCAGCAGTGTATTAACCCAAGCCATTCTACATACATACATAAATACATAAATACATACATAGATCTCTTCCCCCATACTCTTATCCTTTTCCTCTATCCATGTTTTCTTTCTCCTTGAACAGATTCTTTTTCTTTCACAGTATCTATTTTACCATTCAGACTTTATTTTCTCTTTTAGGATCTTACCCTAGTGAACCAAAATGTAGTTCTAATTTATTTCACTTATGAGTATGCTTTCTAGTTGCATCAATTTACGTATAAAAGCCTCAAATTTCTCTTTTTTGTAGCTGAGTAATATTCTGTTGTGTGAAAATACCACATCCTTTTTATCCATTCCTCAGTTGATGGACATTTGAATTGTTTTCAAGATTTAGCTATGATGAATTATGCTGCTGTAACATGGGTACACATATGATATTTTGATTTCATTTGAAAAGATACCCAGGAAAGGAATAGATGGAATGAATGATACTTCCAATCCTAGGTTTTGACAACTACCCACACTGATTTCCATAGAAGTTGTACCAGTCTAAAGTCCAACCAACTGTGTAAGAAGGTTCCTTTTTCAACACAGTCCCTCCAGTATTTGTCACCTGTTGGCTTTACAACGATAGCCATTCTTTACAGAGTGAGATGGAATCTCAGTGTTGTTTTAATTTCTTTTTTTTGAATCATCAGTGCTGTTGAAAAATTATTTAATATATTTATTTTCCATTTGTATTTCTTCTTCTGAGAAGTCCATATTCATCTCAGATGCCCATTTTTAGATTGGGCCTTTGAATTTTGGGGGACTTATTTTGTTTCTAATTCATTATATTTTCTGGAAAGAAATCCTTATATGAAGGACAGTCAGTTATAAAATTTTTCCAGTTTGTGGGTTTTCTTTTTATTCTGAGTAATTTCTTTTAATATGCAGAAACATTTCAAAAATATGAGATCCCAGTTGATGATTCTTTGAAGTATTTTGTGTGTAAGTAGTTTTTGTTTACAAACTCTACTCATCCCTATACCCTTAACATTTCTACCTACTTTTTCCTCCAGAAGATTTAATGGTTCTGTTTTAACATTTAAATCTTTGATCTGTCTTGATTGGAATTTAGTGCATGATGATAGACATGAGTCTAATTTTAGCCTTCAGTATGTGGAAAGCTAGTTTTTCCAGCACCATTTATTAAAGAGGCTATGTTTCTTTCAGTGAGCACATTTGGCCCCTTTGTCAAAGATAAGATGGATGGATGTGTTTGTGTTGTGTCTCCATTTTCTAAACAGTTCTAGTGATCCTTAGGTCTGCTTTTTGCCATACCCTGCTGATTTTATCACAGTAGCTTTGTAGTATAATTTCAAGTCAATAATTGCAGTGCCTCCTGTCTTTCTGTTGTACAAGATTATTTTTGCTATTCTAGGTCTCTTCAGGTTCCAGATGAATTTTAGAAACATTTTATCTAGATATGTGGGGTATAATAGTGATATTTTAGTTAGGACTGTATTGAATCTGTATAACAATTCTTTCTTTGAAATTATTATGCCTTTTATTTCCTGAATGATAATTTCACTTCCTTTGAAATTATTATTCATTTTATTTCTTTCTCCTGTATAATTACGCTGAGTTGTGTTTCCAAGAACGTTATTGAACAAGAGTAGTAACAGTGGACATCCTTGTTTTGTGAAGGCTTTCAGTTTTTGTTCATTTAGTATGATGTTGGCTGTTAGTGTGTCACAGATGGTTTTTATCAGGTTGAGGTAAAGACCATCTATTCTGATTCTCTGTAGGATTGTATCAGGAATCAGTGTTGGACCTTGTTAAAAACTTTCTCTACATCTATTGAGATGATCATGTGGTTTTTGTCTTCGGCTCTGTTGATGTTGTGTACTACATTTATGGCTTTGTGTATATTGAAACATTCCTGTATTCCTGGGATGAGTTCCACTTGGTCATGACACATAACTCTTCTTGATGATTTGCAGCATTGCTTACTATTTTTTTTTATTGAGGATTTTTGCATCTATGTTCATTAGGAAGATTTTTTTATAGTTCTCTTTTTTGGTTGGGACTTTCTGTGATTTTGATATTAGAGTAACATATGCTTCTAGGCCCAAGTTTGGGAAAATTGCACCCTTTCAATTTCATTGAAGATTTTGAGAAGAGTTGACATTAAGCCTTCTCTAAATTTCTTATATAATTCAGCTGTGAATCCATCAGGACCTAGGCTTTGCTTTGTGCATAGTTTTTTTTATTCCATTTACATTTATTGTATTGTGTAGAATTTTTATATTCTCTGTGAATCAGCTTTGGTAATTCATATGCATCTAGGAATCTGTCCATTTCTTCAGTTTTTCATCCTGTGACAGTCAAGATTTTAAACCTAGATGATAATCTGAGTTTCTATAGAGTCTACAATTATTTTGCTCTTTTCATTTCTTACTGCATGAATTTGAAATTTTCTTTCAATTTCTTGATAAAGTTGGCGGGTAGAGGTTATAAATTTGATTTATTCTTTTGAAATAAGAATTATTCAATCCATTAGTTCCTTGTATTTTTTGTCTCCACTGCATTAATTGCTTGTCTAGTTCTTAATTTCGTTTCTAGTTTCCTGCATTCTTTCGTCTTCACACTTGACTTGTTTTTAGCTTCTTTAGGAATTTGAGGTGCAGCACAGGATATTTTTTAGTTCATTCTGTATTTCTGATATAAGAATTTACCATTATAAATGTCCCTCTTAAGATAGCTTTCATTGAGGACCTGGGGCAATAGCTCAGTAGAATAAGTGCTTGCCTGCCAAGCTCAGGGTCCTGAGTTCAATCCCTAGTACCGAAAAAAAAAAAAAAAGATAGCTTTCATTGCATCACACAAGTTGTAGTAAAAAGTATTTCCATTTTCATTTGATTGTAAATATTGTTTAGTTTCTTCTTTATTTCATCTATGACCCATTGATTGCTTGTTCAGGAGGACATTATTTAATTTCCATGTGTCTATGGAGTTTTTCCTGTTACTTATGTTAATAATTTCCAGTGTCATTGCACTATGGTCAGATAATATGAATGGGATAATTTCAATTGCTTTGCATTTACTAAAGTATGCTTCATGTGCTCATATATGGTCTATTTTAAAGAATGTGCCATGTGCAACTGAGAAGAATGTGTATTCGAACAGTGTTAGGTAGAGTACTCTGTAAAAGTCTACTAAGTCTATTTGTTCACAAGTTTGATTCAATTCTATTATTTGTTTGCTGACATTTTTGCCCAGTTGATTCATCTCTTAGTGATGGGAGGGGTGTTAAACTCCCTCATTACAATTGTGTCAATCCTCATTTGCTATTTCACATCTATTAAAATTTGTCTTATGTAGTTGGATGCTCCTGCATTGGGTGCATATACCTCTTCCTCTTGCAATTTTCCCCTAATAAGAATGAAGTGACCTTCTTTATCTCTTTTAAGCATTCTGGTTTGAAGTTGACATTGTTAGTTAGGAATTAGAATAGCTACCCCTGATTTTTTCTGGGTTGCTGTATCATGGAGTATTGTTCCTCATCCCTTGAATTTAAGCCTATGAATTTCCTTTTCAGTAATACGTGTCTTGTATACAGAATATTTTGATTTCTTTTTCTTGATCCACTCTGCCAGTCTACTTTTTTTGATTGCTGAATTGGCCATTTATAATGATGGTTTTAACTGTTATGTATTGGTTTATCTTTGTCATGTTATTTTTCTACTGTATGTGCCCTATTTTTCCCTTCTGTTTAATTGTTTGCTCTGCTTAGTAGTTCCTTTCCAGTAGTTCTTGAAATCATAGTCATTCCTGTTCCTTTCTAAAATATTGTTCAGTACTCTTTCTGGGATTTGTTTGGTGGGTATGAATTTCTTTAGTAGTTCTATATCATGGAAGTATCTTATCTTTTCATTAAATTTGACAGATAGATTTGTATGGTATGTCAATTTGGGTTAGAAATTGTTTTCTTTCAGGACCTGAACTACTTCAATCTAAGCTCTCTTTGATTTGTGAGTTTATGTTGGCAAATCTGCTTAGATTCTGATGGGCTTTCCATTATAGGTGATCTATTTCTTTTCTCTCACAACTTTTAATATTCTGTTCTTTTGCTGAATTTCTGCACTCTTGATTATATGTGCCTAGATTTATTTTGATTATTAATTGAAGCTCTATATGTCTCACTTAACTGTATATCAAATTATTTCCCCTACTTAGAAAACATTCTGCTACTATATCTGCCAATAGTCTTCTTAAGCCATTCGTGCTGACTTCTGCCATTTCACTGACACCTAAGCACCTACTAGTCTTACACTGTGGTGTGTGTGTGTGTGTGTGTGTGTGTGTGTGTGTGTGTGTGTGTGTGTGATTTTTTTTTTGCATCATCTTGTAGCTCCTGAATTGTGATTTTCTGGTTCCATTCTATTTTTAAGAGAACTTTCCTTTCATTTTTACTAGCTGCATTGCTATCTTCAAGATCTGAAAGACTATCTTCAATTTCATTCAAGTGATTTTGCCAGCTTTCAATGTAATTCATAATGTCTTGAATATCTGCTTAAATCTGGAGTTCTTTCCTATGTTATTTGTTCAATGTTTTCATAATTTTTCTACTCTATTTTTTGTCTATGCCTTCTTTAGATGTGTTGATTGTTGTCATTTTTACCTGAAAGATTATGATATGATTTCTTCTGTACCCTGATGCAGTTGTTTCTTCACTTTAGTTACTGTGATTTCAGAAATCTCAGGTCCGTGACTTGCATATTATTCTAGGTCCTTGTCTCCTGGATTAGTTCTGTTTGGACTGGAGATCTTAGGTTGTCTTTTACTTCTTCATTTTGACATTTTTTAAACTCCCAGTGTTCACGTGGACTTAGCAGCCATGGGAGGATGGGGCATGGGTCAACAAGGCTCCCATTGTATGAAGTTCAGCATGGCTTTCACCACAGTGAGAGGACATGAACCACAGCTCAGCAAGGCTCCAAGAATGATGCATGTGGCTGAAGCAGCACCAGCATCTGGTGATATAGGTTGGGAACAAGTTAGGGCTTAGCAAGGCTATCACAGTTTAGGGGTGGGGTGACACTCAGCAAAGTGTTGCCAAGATAGATGTCCAGTGTCTGCCTGCCTTCTGTAATTTTGGGATAAGCCCCCACAGACCAGCAAGTCTTCCGTGCCACAGGGCAGACTCCTCACCATTTGACTTTCAATCTATGAATGTTCTTTTGAGTTAACTATGTGTCTCAGTTACTATCTCTTTTCTCAGTTATTTTATCTGGGAAAAAATAATTGACACCTAGAAATAAGGAAGAAAAGGTCTATTTAGCTCAATTTGTGGGTGTTTCAGTCCTTACTCAGTTGGCTCCAAGGCAGAGTGGCACATGGCAGAAGACAGCAGTTCATGGAAGCAGAAAAGAGAAAAGAACAAAGGGAGAAACTGCGGCAGCTGTTTCTCTCCTTTCTTTATATTATAAGCAGACTACCTTGGGGTAGGATTGTAGAATTCACAAAATGCCAGTGTCCTCCTTTTGCATAGGATGAGAATGTTTACAAAGAAAGAATGCTGGCTTTCCACAGAATTTCTTAATTAACTTCTACACTTCTCAAGTTGACACAATGTATCAATCAGTACACTGTTTCCTGAATACAAAGAATTGTTGGACCATGTTCTTTAATTATGCCAGTGTGTGCTTTTGATTGTTAACTGAGCCAGTCTATATTGATGGGCTATATTGATAGTTACAACTGATATGCATTGACTAATTCTTATCATTATTTTCTTATTGTTGATTCCCTGTCTTTCCCTTCTGATCATTTGATTTGCCTAGTGGCTTCTTTTTCTTGGTGTTCTTCAAATTATGATCTTTGTTATGTCTTTCTAAAATATCCTTGAGAACACTTTGTAGTTAATTTAGTGGCCATGAGTTTCTTCAGTTGCTATTCGACATAGAAGCATCTTATTTCAACACTGATTCTGACAAATAGTTTCACAGGGCACATCAATATGTGCGAGAAGTTCTTTTCGTTCAAGGTTGAAGTACTTCACTCTGTGCTATCCTTGCTTTCAAGGTTTGTCTTCAGAAGTCTGCTGTGTTCTAAAGGGCTTTCCTTTTACATGATTTGTTTCATTTCTCTAAAAGCTTTTTATAATATGTTTTTGTGCTGAATTTCTGCAATCTGATTATTATATGCCTCAGTCCAGGTGTATTTTAGCCATGGATAATTGGAATTCTGTATGTCTCACTTATCTATATGTCAAATTCATTTTCTATGTTTGAGAAGTTTTCTGCTATTACTTTTGTAAGCAGATTTTTTTTATGTCATTTGTGTGGACTCCTGCTTTTGCCATGGATTTCCAATCAGTCTTACATTGTTCTTCACTATATAATCTTCCATCTCTTTTAATAATATTTTCAAGTCACTTGCTATTATTAAGAGGTTATACTTTTCATGATCACTATTTCTATGTCTGTATTTTAGGTCTGATATTCTGTCTTCATTTTCATTTGTTCAGTTTTGTGAATTTTCAATAGAATTTGTGATTTCCTAAATATTTACTTTGATCCATTTCATGGATTCCATTACTTTGTATTTTGGGCATTCATGATTTCTATCACTATCCTAAATCCCTCTACTTTTTAAATCTCTTTCTACTCTGCTATCACATAGCAAATCCTTAAATATGATCATTCTATATCTCCTTCTCTACATTTTTTCACCTGAGAGGTTATTTCTGACTTTGTTTTCTCTATTTCCTCATTTATCTGTCCTTTTTTTTATTTCTCTTGCTATCATTTCAAAAAATTATAGTCAGTAGCTACTGATTTTCTCTATCTCACAGTCCTCTGGATGTTTCTTCAATGAGCTGGAAGTCTGGGATTGAATTTTGCTTCTGTAGCTTGCATTTTGCATTTTTAAAATGCTTGATGTGTTTTCTGTTTTCGTGTTGGTAAGTTTATTACGTTAGGTACATTGATTGCTAGTACTGAAGATTCCATAGGAAATGTTTAAGTCTTTGGGTGTACTTGGCTTCCTACCTTCCAAACTTATTAACTATGAGAAGTTTCTCTCTGGCTCGGGATCTAGTCCTTTAGAACTAGAAAATAGTGAAGATTATGGGCGTGCGCCCCTGCCACCACCCCGCAAAAATGCTCTGGCTACCCGTGGTCCTTCGCCAGGCCGGGCCAGTATCCCAAGCGCTGGCCCCGCAGCTCACTCGGGCTTATGCCAAATTTGGTGCAGACGCCCGCGCCCTCATACTTCAGGATGTAGACCTCCTGGCCGATGCTGTCACCATTAAAATGGGGCCAAAGGGAAGAACAGTGATTATTGAACAGAGTTGGGGAAGTCCCAAGGTAACTAAAGGTGGTGTGACTGTTGCAAAGTCAATTGATTTAAAGGATAAATACAAGAATATTGGAACTAAACTTGCTCAAGATGTTGGCAACAATACAAATGAAGAGGCCCGAGATGGCACCACCACAGCAACAGTCCTAGTTCGCTCTATTGCCAAGGAAGGCTTTGAGAAGATCAGTAAAGGCGCGAACCCTGTGGAAATCAGGAGAGATGTGATGTTAGCTGTTGATGCTGTGATTGCAAAACTTAAGAAACAGTCAAGAGAAATAGACTGGCACAGTGGATTAGGGAATAAAATCCAAAAATATGCTGCATACAAGAAACACACTTAGCTCCAAAGAACATTCATAGGCTGAAAGTTAAAGGATGGAAAATGATACTACATGCCCCAGCACCTCAGAAAAAAGCAGGAGTAGCAATTCTGTTCTCAGACAGTCTCAACTTTAAACCAAGAATGATGAAACAACACAAAGAAGGCCACTATATATTGGTCAGGGGAAAAATTCAGGACCAAGAGGTAACACTCATAAATATCTATGCACCAAACACAGGAGCACCCAACTATGTAAGACAAATCTTACCGAACATGAAAAACTTAATACTTAAGAACACAATCTTAACTGAAGACCTTAACACACCCTTATCTCAAAAAGAGATCAACCAGAAAAAAAAATTAACAAGGAAATAGCAGAACTGAACCAGAGCTTGGAAGAAATGGACTTGGTGGACATATACACAGTGTTCCACCCAAGAACAGCTGAATACACATTTTTTTTCAGCTGCACACAGGTCATTTTACAAAATAGACCACATACTAGTCCAGAGGTCATGCATAGGTATATGAAAGAAAATGGAAATCATCCCATGTATATTATCTGACCACAGTTCGATGGAACTGGAACTAAATGACAAAAGAAATAAGAAAAACCTGCTAAATTCATAGAAACTAGATAATACCCTACTATCAATGAAAGGGTCAAGAAGAAATGCAACAATATCTACAATTCAATGAAAATTCAAGTACAACTTACCAGAATTTAAGAGATGTGACGAAAGCAGTTCTTAGAGGGAAAATCATAGCTATGAACTTACACATTAGGAAAACAGAACGGGAACAAATTAGCACCCTGATGTTGTACCTCTGACAACTAGAAAAAGAAGAACAAACGAAACCCAGAGCGCAAAGACAGGAAGAAATCATAAAGATTAGAGCAGAAATTAATTCAGTTGAGATGAAGAAAACAGTTCAAAGAATCCACAAATCAAAAAGTTGGTTCTTTCAAAAACTAAATAAAGTTGACAAGCCTCTAGCCAACCTCATCAAAAAGAGGCAAGAGAAAATTCAAGTACATGGAATAAGGAATGAAAAGTGTGAAATCACCACAGACCCAGGAGAAATTCAGAAGATTATCAATAGTTACTTTGAGAATCTTTACGCTCACAGAATAAAACACACAGAAGAAACGGTCAGATTCCTCGAAAGGTACAAATTACCAAAAATGAATCAAGAGGATATAACAGCTCTCAATAAGCCAATAACCTACCAATTTCATAATTGGTAGGTAATAAAAAGCCTGCCAACAAAGAAAAGACCAAATCCTGATGGATTCACAGCTGAATACTACAAGAAATTTATAGAAGATATAATCCCGACACTCCACCAACTCTTCAATGAAGTTGAAAAGGAAACAGTCCTCCCAAAATCATTTCTAGAGGCAAAATTAATACTGATGCCAAAACCAGGGAAAGACACAACAGAAAAGGAGAAATACAGGCTAATCTCCCTCAGAAACATAGATGCAAAAATACTCAACAAAATCCTGGCATGTAGAATACAGCAAATAATCAAGAAGATCGTACACCATGACCAGATAGGACTCATTCCAGAGATGCAAGGATGGTTCAATACTTGAACAGCTATAAATGTAATACACTATATTAATAAACTGAAATCTAAAACCACATGATCATCTCAATTGATGCAGAGAAAGCTTTTGACAAAGTCCAACACTCATTCATGTTTAAGGTCCTACAGAAAATTCAAATAGATGGACTCTATCTTAACTTGACAAAAGCCATCTATGACCACCCAAAAGCTAATATAATCCTAAATGAGGAAAAACTGAAATCTTTTACTCTTAAATCAGGTACAAGACAAGGATGACCTCTATCACCCCTCCTATTCAATATACTCTTAGAATCCTTAGCAACAGCCATTAGAAAAGAGGGAGAAATAAAAGGAATAAGAATAGGTAAAGAAGAAGTTAAATTATCACTATTTGCAGATGACATGATACTTTACTTGGAAGACCCCAAAAATTCCACCAAGAAACTTGTAGAACTGATAGAGAAATTCAGTAGCATAGCAGGATACAAAATCAATACTCAAAAGTCAATAGCATTCCTCTGCACAGATAACAAGCACACTGAAAGGGAAACAATAGAAACAATACCTTTCACAATAGCACTGAGAAAAATGAAATACCTTGGGATTCACTTAACCAAGGAAGTCAAAGATCTTCTCACGGAAAATTATAACACCCTAAGAAAAGAGATTATAGAGGATTTCAGAAAATGGAAAGATATTCTATGCTCCTGGATAGGAAGAACCAATATCATGAAGTGTCCATATTCCCAAAATTGCTGTACAGATTTAATGCAATCCCCATCAAACTGCTACCAACATACCTCCCAGACCTAGAGAAATCATTCCTGAAATTTATTTGGAATCACAAATGACCTAGAATAGCAATGGCAGTCTTGGCCAATAAAGACAAGGCAGGAGGCATCACAATTCCTGACTTGAAATTATACTACAAAGCCACTGTGATAAAATCAACATGGTATTGACAACAAAATAGACCTGAGGATAGACCTGAGGATCAATGGAATAGATTAGAAGCTGAAGAAGTATCTGTGAACACACTTAGCCATCTGATCTTCAACAAAGAGGCCAATAATTCTTACTGGAAGAAGGATAGCCTCTTTAACAAATAGTGCTGGAAAACTTGGCTTTCTACATACCGAAAACTAAAACTTGACCCAGCTCTATCACCATGCACTGAGTTAAAGTCAAAGTTAACAAACTAAACATTAAAACAGAAACACTCAATCTCCTGGAAGAGTAAGTAGGAGGAAATCTTGAAGACATAGGGGTAGGTAAAGAGTTCATGAACAAACATATATTTGCACGGGAAGCACTTGAAAGAATCAACAACTGGTATCAACTCTTCTTAACAAGCTTCTGTATGTCAAAAGAAATTGTCAACAGAGTCAAAAGACAACCCACATTTTTTGAAAAAATCCTAACTAATAAGAAATCAGGTAGAGGTCTACTGTCTAGAATATATAAATAACTAAGATATAACAGGGCCCTCAAATTCATAGACCCAATTCAGAAATGGGCATCTAAATATACACTTCTCACAGGACGAAATTAAAGAAGTGAATAAATATATGAAAAAAGGCTCCACATCGCTAGTCATGCGTGAAATGCAAACAAAAACAACACTAAGATATCATCTTACTCGAGAAAGAATGTCTATCATAAGGAAATCAACCAACAAGAATTGTTGGAGAGGTTGTGGGGAAGAGGGAACACTTCTCCACTGCTGATGGGAATTTAGACTGGTACAACCACTGTGGAGGTCAGTGTGGAGACTCCTCAAAAGAGTAGGACTAGAAATCCCATTCAAGCTGACTATCCTCTTACTGGTAATTTTCCCAGAGGCACTGAAAACATTGTATCATAGTGATATATGTGTACCTATGTTTATAGCAGCACAATTTGTGATAGCAAAATGTTGGAAACAACCAGCAACATGAGGAATGGTTGAAAAAGATGTGGTGTTTCTATATAATGGAGTATTTCTCAGCTATTAAGAATGATAAACTTGAAGCATTTATATTGAAGTGGATGCCACTTGAATATATACTCATAAGTGAAATAAACTAGGCACACATGTGTAAATATCGTATAGTCTTTCTAGTATAAAAAGTGAAAAGGAGAAATACAAATGGAAATGTACAGCAACAACTAAAAACAATTGTGTCAGATAAGGCAAAGTGAATGGCATATGCTGCAGGGTACTAATCAGCTTTTCTTTTGGATGGTTAACAATCTAAGTTCACAGATCACAATTGGAGATATAGAAGAGCCACAAGGCCAGCCAACATTTTGGCCCTAGCCTTTCAAGGTCAGCGAAGACTCAGGACATAGGAGAACCTGTACTGCAACATCATGAAACTCAGGTGAGCTCCAAATTTTCTGAACAAGGAGATTATGGAGCCACAGAGGAAAGACATCAAAGTTCTATAGTGTGCCTGGGGAAAGTCACATGGAGAAAAAAGTTTCTCTCAGGCTCTCACAGAGACCAAACTGGTCAAGCATTGGCCATGACTCATCCACATGGATGACACAGACAAAGGATCTACAGAATAAGGTACAGGACTACAAGATAAACCCTGAGGGGACTTTGCTGACCCCATAAGAAACAAAAAGTACATGTGTTGGCATATAGGTTGCAATATCTAGGTCTTAACCATCCAGCAGAAAAGTATAAAAATGAAGTATACACCACGGGGCCATAATAATAAGTTGAGCTGTAAATGGCTAGAAGTCGACAACTTCTTCAGATAACTCACTATTGTTGTGGAATGCTGGACTGTGCTGGATTGTGTCGTCGAGTTCAGGCACCTAAATTAGTTGAATGACAATGAAGTGCCCATCTTTGACAGGTGTAGACAAAGGAAGGGGTATAGAAAGGAAGAATCATGATGTGTGTGTATGGACAGTACAGTTGGGATAGATAACGCCGTGCTTCTACATAATTCTATGAGAGGCAAGATTTGCACTAAGGTGGTTTGACAGGATATTATGTTGGCTTCTAGTACTATGGACAACCACTAAGAAAATAACAAGGTAGAAAGTATTAATTATTGAATCTTTGATATAATTCAGGTATAAGAAATAAGATACACAAACAGCTACATTCTCTTAATTTATTGATAAGAGACATATGCTATAATAATGTCTGTAAATATACTATCATATATGCACCTTGTATAATACCAAAACATTATGAAAACAGTTTGCAGTGTATTAGTTTACCAAATCCATCTTGTCAAGGTATCTTAAAACTGTCTCATTGATATTTGTACTTCAACAAAATAAAAATTAAAAAAAAAGAAATACTTCAGTCAGAACAAGCTTCAGCTTCAGGTTTTTTCCTGTTTCTGGAGGCCACCCTAGTGTGTGAACCTCTCTTTCTACCCTTACAGAGAATAGTAAGAAGTTCCTAAAAGTCCGTTATAATAACCTTTGAATCCCTATGCACCAGACCCTTTTCAACTGCAAATTTCCTTTCTTCTAGCCCAGAAATCAGTAGCATTGGAGACAGCATGTTTTAACTTCAAAGACATATCTCCACTTCAATCTCATATAGATGGCTTGCACTGTAACTGAGATCACCCATATTAAAAATAGGCTGCAACTGCATCCTACCTGAAACTGGGCATGGTGTCACACATGCCTGGAATCCCAGCGCTGGGGTGGCTGAGACAGGAGGATCACTCCGAGTACAAGCTGTGTAGCAAGACGCTGTACCAAATAAATAAATAAATAAATAAATAAATAAATAAGCCCTAGGAGGTGGTATGGACTGGTACATCAGTGGAGTGCCAATCTTTGACAGGTGTAGACAAAGGAAGGGGTATAGAATGGAAGAAGGTAACAGAGGGAAGAAGGAACCATGTGAGTGGAAGAACCCAACAATTAGATGTTATAAAAAGAAAACAGGTGCCATGGTTTTCTGAAAACCTGTGTTACAGGTGCTTTGTCAGTTTTTAAGACATGAGTCTAAAGTGGCTAGCAGTTTAGTTCTTGAAGGACCACTGAACTGCGTGCAGTTGCTTGTGCAAGTGGGTCAGGACACTGTCATGAGACAGGTGGAAGGAAAAAATCCTGTCACCACATTTTCTCTCATTCAAGTACTAACCAGGGCTGATCCTGCTTAGCTTCCAAGATCAGACAAGATCAGGTGTGTTCAGGGTGGTATGGCCACAGACCAATCACCATATTTTCTCTAGCAACAAATGAAAGGTGTCTGTCAGGGGACAATGAAATGTACCAGATTGGTGATGTCAGTCAAAGGACAACATGGCACTGAATGTCAGTGTTTCAGATGGCTCTTAGAGATGTAGCTTATCAGTATGTGAAGAAGGGGTCTTGAATTTTTGTGGAAGGAAAAGTAGACTGTGTTGAATGCATGGATTAGAAACAATGTAAGGTGAAAAGCAACAATAATCATAGCAGACAACATTATCTTTTTGAGTGAGTAGACAAAAGAAAAGAAATGAGCAGATGATTCTTGGGCCATTGTTGAGTCTTGGGCCATTGTTAAGTGTAGTCTCATTTCTAAGTCACATATAGTCTTTATAGTTTTAAGGATAAGAATTTTAAAAAGTAAAGTCATATTAATATAATGAGCTGTGAATGGCTCAAGTAAACAACTTTGTGGATAACCCACTTATATTGTGGACTGCTAATCTGTGTTATATTGTTTTATTTAAATATATATATATATATATAAAATTATCTATCCATGTTTTGAAAATCTGTAACATATACATTGCTGTATGTTACCCCGTTTATGTCATTTTTCTCTTTTTGTTTTTGTTTCTATTTTTCACTCTTCAAGTTACAAATAAATTTTAAAAAGCAAACAATAAAATTATTTTTAATTGAAAATTTAAAGATTATGACCCCAGACAATCACAGTGTTGTCATACAAGTGTAAACAACTGCTTACATCAGGTATGGCATCCTGGCCAAACCAGTATAATTAATAATTTAGTTATCAAGCACAGCCTAGAAACTGACACTGTAATAACTATTAATTTAGTATCTTTAACTGTAGTAGCAAGATCTGTGTTGTTATGTATCAAAATCCAACACAAATCAGGAAGTTGTGTGAAGTGAGTTTCCCTTGGGAAAATTGTTTTACTCTGTGGAAGAGGAAAAGAGCAACAGGGGTCTAAACAGAGAGGTATAACTGAAGAGAAATGCAGTAGAAGCTGTCCATGGTGGTAGTGTTTGAGTCAAAGCCCAGCTCTCTGCAGGCTAACCCCAGCAGGTCTGCAGGAGGGTTAGCACTGTCCATGGGGCTGATTTAAGGCATTATTTTATGCACCATCTACTTGCATACCAGAGTATCAGTAGACTTCGATGAAGCTGATCATCACCATGGAACAACACTTCTTCCCACATTCGTTATCTCATTTCATCAAAGTATGTTTACCCATCCTTTCTCAATGTCAACCAACCAGTAGAGCTGGCTTGCAAATGAAACAAAAAGGAATGCAGTCTTGAGATTTCCCTATCCCAAAAACCCAATCATGGAATTTTCAATGAGCAAGTAGACTACCTCCAAGGGTGATGAAATATATTACTCAGTGGGGAAAAGGTGATAATTGCAAGACAACGAATTTATTATAAATAACTAAATTTTATAGTTAAAATGTATAAAGTTTATGATATGCGAGCTGTACCTTGATAAGCCATTAAAAAAACTGTTGTAAGCCAATTTGAATTGAGTTTCTATCATTAGTAACCCATGTAGCTGTAACAAATGTAATTATACTAGTGAGATGAAGTACACAGACTGGCTCAAACAGGAAAACCAGTGCAGGTACTGTGCTGATCATACTTGCCCGTTTACTCCCTTGGATCCAGGCTATCACCTCTAGCCATGCAGACTTTTCCTCTTTAAACCTAGTGCACAATAACTTTGAGAAGCCACAGTGAGTGTTCTGTGGTGATGGTGGGGGGCTGCTCTTGTGAAAAGTGGGGTACTAAAAACTGAGGATTTGGAGGGATAGCCAGACACCAGCCACAAGTGTGTTCAAGGAGGAGATTATTTTAAAGGGTGTCAACCCCACAACCAAAGCTAAACCTACCACAGAGCTGGTGTGGTTACCAGCAGAGATCTAGGCTTTGACTTGGACACTGCCACACCACCTACCTCAGTTTTTCAGTGATACTGTTCCTGTGCCTGAACTCATCCCCACAATAGTCTTTGATAATGCAAGAGATTCTTTGTGCCATTGTCCTTTGCTGAACCCTCCTGCCCCCCTTCTACCTCACAGCTACTTCTCTGATAAGGAGACCTTGCCCTTCCATGTAACTATCCTTGCAGGTATGAAGTGTGGTTGCAATATGCAATATGTGTTTTTTAAAAATTACTTAGTATAAAAGACACAATGTTACTATTACAGAACAAATTAAGGTGATGAACCAAGGTACCACTAGCAATATACATGGCTTTTAGATAAACAATTACCATATTGACTCTCATTTCAGCAGTGCAGAAGGCACGATGTCTTTTCTACATGGACAAAATGTTTCAATCAGCCAACATGGTTTTCCTTTTATTAAACTTTCAAAACCTTTGACTACTGACTAGCGACACATGAGCCTTTAACACCATAAAACAGTAGATACAGCCCATCGCTTCTGAGAACAGTCAGAGAAAAAGACTACACAACTTGTTCATGATGCATCAGTAGAGAAGTGATGAGTTCTGCTGACGCTGAAGTATAGATGGGCATATGTTACAAGTCTAAGTCTAGACAGAACAACATTTAGTTCATTAAATACCTATCTCAGGAGAGTTTGCTGAAGAAAAAAAAAGTGACAGTGATTTTGATGGGATTTCTGTTAAAAACAAAAGCTCCAAAGCCATTCTGGCTTTAGTTCTTTCTGCTGTATCTGTGAAGGTGGGGCAGGTCATCTGTCTTTGAACCTTGACCATTTCTAGTTGAAAGTTAAATTTGTAAAGCTTATGCCTTTGGGCTGCTTTTCACATGGTATCGGCTGGAACAAATAAGCTGAGATTGCATTTGCTGTTTTTCTGTGCTAATCTCAAGAACTGTGCAAAAATGGTTTGTCAGCAGCTGAATAGAATACAAAATCTGTGGGTTCATACATATTTCTTCTCACAAGAAAATCACTTTTTACATTTTTTGGAAGTTAATTACAATGAGCTTTTATTCCCCAACCCCTTCTCAAAGTAAGATTAGTATGGGAATCTATCATTTTGTACTTCAGAACTCATTTATAAACAGTTAAAAACTCAGGAAATGTGTGGAGAGTCCAAAATTAAACATATATAGGGACATATTCCTCCACAGTCTCTCTTGCTGTAGGGGACGAAGTGAAGGTGAAGAACATGGCAGGTACCTGAGGAACCTTCTGGATGACTGATGAGTTTGACCAGCCAGGAGGCCTCTAACTGAATTATTTTAGACTGAATTTTCTGAAAAATAGATAGAACTGAAGTTGAAACCTGAACTACAACTAATTCTGACATAGAAAACAAAACCATTGTAATCTTTAAGCAGAACACAAGCCAACACCCCTGTGTTTCACAAATCCAAAGACAATTTTTCATTAGTGTATGTTTGCAATATACAAATTATCGTGGGCAGGTGGTACACGCAGCATCTTGAAATGAGCCACTGACTACTGTTTACATTCCCTGTGACATTGGCACATGAAAATAACACATCACAATTCCAGTATTCATCCATCCCTTTCCTTTCGTCTACCCTCCCTCTATCTATGGATCTGCTTCGCATAAAAGTACAGTTTTTAGTACCCCACTTTTCACAAGAGCAGCCCCCCACCATCACCACAGAACACTCACTGTGGCTTCTCAAAGTTATTGTGCACTAGGTTTAAAGAGGAAAAGTCTGCATGGCTAGAGGTGATAGCCTGGATCCAGGGGAGTAAACGGGCAAGTATGATCAGCACAGTACCTGCACTGGTCTTCCTGTTTGAGCCAGTCTGTGTACTTCATCTCACTAGTATAATTACATTTGTTACAGCTACATGGGTTACTAATGATAGAAACTCAATTCAAATTGGCTTACAACAGTTTTTTTAATGGCTTATCAAGGTACAGCTTGCATATCATAAACTTTATACATTTTAACTATAAAATTTAGTTATTTATAATAAATTCATTGTCTTGCAATTATCACCTTTTCCCCACTGAGTAACCCTTGGAGGTAGTCTACTTGCTCATTGAAAATTCCGTGATTGGGTTTTTGGGATAGGGAAATCTCAAGACTGCATTCCTTTTTGTTTCATTTGCAAGCCAGCTCTTCTGCAAGTGTGGTGTCTGTCAATTCCAGCAAAAAATACAGATCTCTTTAACAATTCTTTCAAGAAACTTTTTAGAATGAGACATGCCCAAACATGAACCAACTTTATTTTTAATTAAAAGCATATAATTTTTCCATTGGATGCACCTGAGTCCCACGGACATACTGGTTGGTATGGAAAAGATGGTGTTTATAAACACAACTAAAGCATGTGGTCTGAGACTGTAAAGATATAGTTTCCAAAAGGAAAGTAAGATTATTTTCTTATTATTATAGAGCTAAACAGGAACTATAATAAGTGTTCACTGTATAGAATTACTGTATAGTGGTCATTAGAAGGTTGTATATATACAAAGTATTCAAGAAATATATCTGATTACAGATAGGTTACTACTTAGAAAAGACCAAAAGTAACTTTATGTTTCCTTATTTTATTATCTAGGGACACAAAATTTAGACAGATGATTAATATTCTTAAAAGCTAGTTTTATGGTGATTGTCTGAGTGTCTAAGAGGCTACGTAGTAGCCTGATGGTAAGAAAGTGGCTGCATGTGGATAGTTTACCCAGACTTCTCACAGTTAGAACATTAAGTCCTTACAAAGAAACTAGTACACTATACCACATTAAAGTATTTTCACAAACTATGTAAATTCATGTAATGTAAAAACAGTAAGTTTTCTGGAATTTAACAAAATTCCAGAATCTTTGAAACGCTTTAGTAGAAATTAACACCCTAAAGTACATAGTAAATGGAAAGGACTAGAATTAAAAATTTCAAAAGAAAAATAGCATACATTTTAAAAGTCAGTTCATATTTAATTTCATAAAAAAATATGGTTCCTGGCAAAGTTTAGATCTACAGAAACTTTATTGGCTGGGGAATTTTAAAGTTTTCTCTCTCAACAGAAACTTCCAAGAGTAGTGAGGGATTTTTCTCTTACACTAAACTGCATTGTGAATATCCAGAAGCTCTATATTTTCACAAATTAGGTTGGAAATAACCACCATGAAAGCGTGAGCTCTCTTACTCATATTTCCTAACATGCACCTTACACTGCATTATGTTAGAGATAGATATTAAGAAATAAACCTGAATCCTGTATAAAGAGTGCAGTTTTATATTTTCCAAACCCAGTGGTATAATTATAGCTCTAATTTATGGCATATTTTGTAGACTTGCTGATTAATTATACAGGCCCCCTGATGTTCTATACTCTTTTCAACTTTGTTTCCCTCTGCTATTTGACCACTACAAAGTGAATATATTTAAATATTATTATTATAATTATTATTACTATTATTATTATTCAGGACACTTTTAAAAATAAATTTGCTGTTGACATTAATTTTCTTGTGTATCGCTATAGCTTATAAATGTTAACGATTGTGCTGCTGAGTTTGGTCCTCAGACACACACATCCCTAGACAAACACATACAGGTACACACTCAAAAGAAAGCTTTTAATAAATTCCCTATTTTCTCCTCAAGACAAATATATCTAATAGTTCTTAATCACTTGACCAAAAATACTGGACACATCAACAAAGCAGCAAAGCGTGCTGTGTTGGGAATAATACTAACCCATCTAATTTTTTAATGTGTTTAGAGACCCAATTTGAATAATTTGTTACCGTGGGCTCTTCAGGAACAGTTGTGGTGCATTTGGTTTATTGAGTAAGGTTTTCAGAATTCTAATACTGTTTTCATTCTTTTGAGTTTAACTTTTATATGAAGCCTATTTGCCAGGTTTTCCACATGCAAGATACTGATTAGTAGTGAAGGATCTGTCACAACCTTTTTTGTGCGTAAGTAGTTCAAATCGTATCAACAATACATTCAGATAGTATCTTTTTCTTTGCTTCCCTTGAGTAGGTCAGATTCTCAATGATCTGTTCCCTTCAATCCCCTCTCGCGCAGCTCAGCTCATGTCCTTATCAAACTCCTTTTATCACGGGAGTATCTAAACTGCTACATTCTCCCTCACAACCAAGACTCTTCTAATAATAACAGCTTCCTGCTCCTTTCTTATGCTCATTTTTTTAAGCACTTCACTTTCTGCTATCCTCTTCCCCTTGGAATTAGAAGGTCCTTGCTGACTTGGGCTATTACATAGGAGAGGACCCATGCTTCAAGCCCTTAAATGTTCTGTCATCATGAGAATTATTTACTGAAACCCATTGCCTGTATGACTTCACATACTGTTTAGGTGGTTTTTCTGAAAAAGGAAAAAGACTCTTCTTTGAAAAGAAATAGCTTTATTTGCTATCTAGAAGGAAAAAAAAAAGAATTGAATGTAATAGTTGAGGAAAGAGAATGATTACCGCAAGGGCTTAGGCAAATCATGGAAATTGCCTTTGTGCAAAGTAGAACTGAAGGCAGGGAGCACAAAAGAAAGTATTTCCCTGGGAAGAGAACCCCTACACATTAACTTCATCACATAGAGGCATTTACTGAGTATCGCAGAAAAGAATAAATATTGTCTGTATACCTTTGTGACTAAAAATTTTGGTAACTTCTCTTTATGCCAGGACAAATTTTTTTAATCTTTTGTTTATTTATTTGGTACAGGGTCTCACTACGCAGCTTTGATTCTGAGTGATCCTCTTGTCTCATCCTCCCCAGCACTGGATTACAGGGTGGCAGGTTTTGGTGCCAGGCACAACATGCTCAGGTTTTGGGGCTGGCATGGCATGCCATGCCAGAGATCGAACCCAGGTCTTTGAGCTTGCCAGGCAGGCACTTAGATCATTGAACTATCTCTCCAACTGCAAGACAATTGTTTTGCTTTGAAGTCTTGTAATATGTAGAAATTTCAGAATGTCTGTAAGGTTTGAAAACTATGTGTATGGTTGCATTGGTTGAAATGGGAGAAAATGTTATAATTTATTTCAAATTCCTAAAAGAAATCTTTGGCCTCTCCCTATCTAACACATAATGGATGTTGGGGCTGGGGAGATAGCTCAGCGGCCTAGACACCTGCCTGGCAAATGTAAAGACCGAGGTTCGATCCCCTGTACCACGTGCCATGCCAGCCCCATGCCATGCCAGCCATGGAAACCAGGAACAGCGGCACACACCTGTAATCCCAGCCCTGGGGAGACTGAAACAGTAGAATCACTGTGAGACTGAGCTTCATAGTGAGACCCTGTACCAAATAAATAAATCTTTTTTTTTAAAAACTATGGCTATAACACATTTATAAAACATATGCATGTATGAGGGAATGCTTAGAAAATAGACAAGGCACAGTATTGAATCAATTTTGTCTCAAGTTTTACAGAAAAGTAACATAGTAAGAGGTCTGTTCTTTTAAAATCCAAATTATCTCTCTTATTGCCACGTTTTTCTTTTTAAAAAAATAGTTTTACTGATTACTGGACTATATTGGAATATTTTGCTGAATTCATGCACCTATAATATTTAAATATTCATCTTGTACAATGGATAACCACTAAGAAGACAAGAATGTGCAATGTATTAATTATTGAAACTGTCCTACTAGCCGGTTTTGAAACTGTCTCATTGCTACTTGTTTCTCAATATGTGGATATTTAAATATATTTGTATGTACGACATAAAAATGAAAACAATCACAATTCTCAATTATTATGTTGTTATTCCAATTTTTGTACATTTGAAATGTTTCTGATGAAAAAAAATCAGGGGTAAATGCTGCTCTTATAAAAATATTCACAAATGTCTGGGTTTGTTTCTATGCATTTTGTTGTAGACGCCAGGGTGTTCTGAATCTTTTTAGGAGTCCATTTTATCCTACCTTGTCTGATGTCATTTTCTGAGCTTTATTTTTGTATGTATTTTAGGACTTGGGAGATTATATTAGCTCTGTGTCTTAATGAAAAAATATGTAATTATTGTAAATTGAGTGTAAAGATTATCTACTAGCAATCTTTCTACAGCTATCATTTTTACTCAGAGCAAGGCTTATAAATTAAACATATCCTTTTAATCTGAAAAAAAAAAATGGGTATTGGGCCTAAGGGCTAGGGTTCTGATCCCAAGAAGTGTCATCAATATCCCTGAACATTTCTAAAAGAAGATAAATTCTAATCCAATATTCAATACATTTGTATATGTCTGGTGGTATGAAATAAAAAGGTGAGCTGATGGATACATTATGTCAGCTTGAGAAGTTTAGAAGATTAAGTGATTCAGCAGGGAGCCAGGGTTCTTATTTTGCAAACACCCTCATCCTGCACAAGAGGAGGGCACGGACACTGTGTGAGATCTGCACCCCTACCCCAGGGTGGCCTGTTTATAATAGAAGGAAAGGAGAGAGGCAGTTGCTGCTGCTCCTTCCTTTGTTCTTCGCTGTTTTCTGCCAGCCTGAACTGCTGTCTTCTCTCATGTGCTACTCTGTGTTGAAGCTGGCTGAGTATGGACTGAAACCTCCACAAACTGTGAGCTAAATAAACCCTTCCTTCCTTAATTATGGGTCCCAGCAACAAGAGAAAGGTAACTGAGACATAAGGAAATAGAAAAGAGCACAAGACCTTACACATGATTTCTGGAAATTATTTGGAGACACGAGGTGATGATACACTGAGGCAATGTGGGACAACTGAGTGGGTCGGGCAAGCCTGCCAGGCCCTAACTCGTGTTTCTAGGACCTGCGCAACGTAGATGGACAGCCGACTTGGTCAGAGTGTTATAAAAAATGTGATCTTGGCAGCATTGTTAAAATAGGTTTGTGTTTCGCTGAGTAATAGGTGTGGACATCGGCAAGTACTCAGATGATTTTGGATAGTACATTCTGTATAGACATTAAGTGACATGGAGAAATCTACTTTTTTATACTCCTGAGTATATCAAGGAAATTTAGTTTGGTTCTGGCATGTGTGAGAACTTTCGAAACTCTTAGTAGTAATCCCCCTCTACCAAAATAATGGCAGATTACAGGTCCAGCCTCTTGGCAGACAGCTATACCTAGCTAAGATATAATACTTTAAGTAAGTTTTTCATCATGCTTATCTTCAAGTTTATCACTATGGAATACAGATACTAGTTTCCATCTATCATGAAATTATAAAGATTCTTTTCCTTGTGATATAAGCATGGACTAGGAAATTCTATTCTTCCTCTCAGAAATAGAAGTTCTAGTATGAACTTCGATCCATATAAACAAAATATTAAGTGACTACTGATTATATTATATTATGTTGGTGCCAAAACTAATAATTATAAAAATGATTCTTTTCAGCTAACAGGTATTAATTATTTTCTATGTACCAGGACAGTTACAAATATTTCACAGGTAACTTTGCTTTTGACCTCCTCAAAAGCCAAATGGTTTTGAAGTGATATCATTTTTTATCCAATTTAGAGATGGCAAACTAGGTCTGAGGGAGGTTAAGAAACCATCCCAAATTACACATATATTAAATATGGAGAAAAAGAGTCATGTAGTCTTTGCTTTTTGTTTTTGTTTGCGTTTGTGTTTTGGTGGAACTGGGGATTGAACTCAGGCCCTTGTGCTCTCCAGGGAAGTGCTTATACCACTGAGCCATCTCTCCAGCTCCTGAAATGATTTTTTAAAATTTATTTATTTATTTATTTGGTATAGGATCTCATTGCCCATCTTGGACTTGCAGTGACCCTGTTTCTCAGTCTTTTCAGCTTGAGATTACAAGCATGCACAACCATGCCCAGTTTCAGTACCTAGCACAGCATACCCAGGGTTCCCGGGCCAGCAGGGCATGTAGTGCTGGGAATCAAATCTGGGTCCTTGTGCTTGCCAAGCAGGTGCTTAGACTGCTGAGCTATCTCCCCAGCCCTGAGAGAAAAGGTTTTTTTTTTTTTTTTTTTTTTTTTGGAAGAACCAGGGATTGAACTTAGGTCCTTGTTCTTGCCAAGGAAGTGCTTAGTCCACTGAACGATCTCCCCAGCCCCAGTAAGGTAAAAATTGTGAACACACCATGGTGATTAGGAGAGCCTGAGTTACATTGCTATTCAGGTAATCCTGAATTTCTGTTCTTCTGCAGAAGACAGAGATGGGAAAGGCAGCCAGTCTGCCATGTAGGGAGGGACATCAGGAATTGTAAGTAGTCGTGATGGTGGTGCCCTCTTGTGAGGTAAGCACAGACTAGGAAATTGTCTATTCCCTGTCTTAGAAGTTCTAGTACAAAAGGTCAAAGCAAATAAACTCATCCTGAAATCACCAAGGGGATAAGTATTGGACACACAAGACAATTAAAGTAGTTTTTTGTTTTTTGTTTTTTTTTCTCAGCAACACCAATATTGCTGTTTGTGTTAAAGAAACCTTCTCTGTTTATTCTGTAATGTAATCGGTACAGTAGGTCTCCCTTTCTAATTAATAAGTGATATTATCTTCTGTCCTTTTAGTCACTTAGAGGTAAACTAACCTTCTGCAAGTCCATCTTCAAATTATTTTTATAGTTTTCTTATGTCTGCTTATGCTTTCTGGCAGAGTACCATAAACATAAATTTCTCAACAGTACAAAAAGCCATTTTGGCAAATATTATTTGCTAATAGAAAGTTTTAAAAAAGCAAAACATTTAATTACAAACAAAAAAGGCCAAGGATATAGCTCAGTGTTGCAGCACCTGCCTGGCAAATGCAAGGTCCTGAGCTCAATTCCCAGTGTTCCACCCTGCCAAAACTATAAACAGAAATCTGATAGTAACCCTACAAGAAATCTCTTGAATGGAATGATATTTTTGTTTCTTAGTCTGTTGTTTTCCTATACCTCCATCAACCCCCTGGGCAATATAGTAGTAAAAGGAGAGATAGTACAGTGAAACAATTAAAACTCTAAAACTCTTTTCCATCATTTATTAATTGCATTGACCCTGAACTTCTTTCTTTCCTTCTGTCCTTTAATGTATTTGGTACAGGTCTCACTGTGTAACTCAGACTCATAGTGATCCTCCTGTTTTCAGTCTTCTGAGCACTGGCATTACAGGCATCTGCCACTACTCCCGGACTCAGTGGCTGGCTCAGCCTGCCCGGATGTGTACCCGGCACAAAATGCAATGCCAGGAATCAAACCCTGGTCCCTGCTCTTACATAAGCAGGTGTTTGATCTGCTGAGCTATCTTACCAGCCCAAACATTTTAATTTCTTTGAGATTCCTTCAGCTGAAGAGTTGAGATAATATTGTTCCTTAAAATGTATAGATTAAATAAGATATAATACCAGTATTCACCAGCACCCAAAATATGTTGAGGGTGCTTAAAAACTTACTATCCCTTCCATGACCAGCACTTATTATATTTATATTCCTTCCTCTAGGTCAGGGGTGCCAAACCTATGACACAGTGTTGCAGTGCACTGTTTGCACCCTTCACAGCCCCACAAGGCTCACCATTACTGCTTTAGGCCTTTTAGCCCATTTTTTGCTTATCATTTCTTTATTTCAAATTATTTCTAAAGATACCTGCACCTGTTCATTGGTCTATTCCTTTATAATCTATTTTAGTATACTAAAGTTATTATATAAACTTCCTAAATGCCTTTCATTTTAATAAGTTTCTCTCATTATGGAAGTAATATTCTTTATCATGATGGTTTGATAAAAATACATAAAGCTATAAACAGTAAAATGTGTTATAATTTCCATCTTCCCCCTTCATCTTCATAATGCCTTATGGATTTTTGCTGAAATTATCTCAGGCCATAAGTCCTCAAAACAAAGGGATTTTAAATCATACAGTAATGGAGACAGAGAGACTGTGCATACATTAACAGCAATTTAAGAAATAAATTTCAAATGAAAACACATTGAAAGATGCTATTCATTCTATTTTCTTCTACCCAAGGCATGGCATTTTCACTGTTACAATGCTTAGCATGTGAATAAATACAACTACAAATTTTGCCAACCCAAGAAAAATATTCATAAAGAATAATTAAAATTAACTATATGATCCTTAATATTCATCTAATACTAGATGGTTAATTTATTTCCAGGTCATTTTTTGAGTCTTTAAAACTGTTGTTCTGGGTAAGTGAGACCTTGCTGAAACCTGGTTAAGCAAACAGAAGTTGATTTTCTCTTCAGAGCAGAGCTGCAGGCAAGGGCAATAGGGTCTGAACCTCTGATGGTTCTTCAGGCTGACTCAAATACACAGGTTGTTCAGTGGTTTATTAAACCCAAGTTTTACGACAGAAAGCAAATTATCTCTAGGAGAACTTTGTCACTGAGGTGCCTGTTCAATAGAGATGTCTCTTGCTGCCACAGACACTACATGGAAAGATCAATGACAAGTTTACTTGAAATTGTCCTTAGAGTCTCTTCTCACTGACCTTCATTTAAATTTCTAATCCAGAGCATGTTTATTTCTCTTAAGATGAGGAGCAAAACTATCTTCTAGGGCTCTTGGGTGACTCTTATAAATTGCATGTTACCACAAAACAACCTTTCTCTCTGTAAATCAAGACAGTTCACTCTCCTATCTGGCTTTTCAAATTGAATTTGTAAATTCACACAGATGCCAGATTTTATGATTTGTGTCTAGATGCTCCCGCTCAAAGCCTCATGCAATCACGGGAGTCAGGCGTTTCAGAAGCATGTCAGCTGAATTTAGACTCTGTGATTGACTCATGGACCAATGCTGGGATTAAGGGCATGCATGCTACACCTGCCCTAAGGCAAGTAGCCCGCATACAGTAGAAGGGAAAGAAGGAGACTTGTCTCCTCCTCTCTTGTTGTTTTTGCTGTCTTCTGCTGCCATAAGCAATTGATCCACTGCTGTGCCACTCTTCCTTGGAGCCAGCTGATTATGAACTGAAACCTCTAGAAACTGTGAGCTAAATACATTTTTTCTTCCTTTGGGTGTTGGGTATTTTCTCTGAATACTGAGAAAAGTAACTAAGACACTAGGTATGAATCCATAGCCTTTTTGGATTTTGTTGCAACAGGTGGTCTAACTCTGGTTTTCGCCTCTTCAAGGAAAAGTTTTTGGTGTTATTGACCAAGAAGCAGGTAGAGAATAATAAGGTCAATTCATCTGCTTGGATTGTCTAATTTCTGAGCTGGCACGAAGCCAAAGACACCTCTGCTCAGTCCTGTGATAACTCAATCACAGGATAGCTCTCCTCTTGAGAGTTGAATGTGCAGATTTGTCTCTGTCTCTTCTTTGTCACCCCTGCATTCCAGTGATGTCTGCATGATTCCATGGCATCATGAGAAAGAAACTGCCTTTCTCATAAGCAATTCACTTCATGAAGATTAGAAAACCATGGGGTCACAATTTTGATGGAGGCCACCTCTAATTTTATCTATAACTAACTTTCATGGTAAAATAAATATTAATCATCCAGAGTTGCCAAAAAAAAGGGAGGGATGAATCAAAAACCTAACTTGATCCAACAAACTAAGTTATGTAAAGAAGAAATTGAAATTTCAGGCAAGCTGCCATTTTTTCTCCTGTTAGACTATGTGCACACTGTTCATTGCCATGTATCTCTTCCACAATTCCCTGCTGAGGCAACACTGAGACAGCTACAGAGTGCAGCCTCTGCTGGGCATGGCAGGGAAGTGAGCGCTACCCTGCAACCACAGGGAGGAGACAGAATATGAGAGGTGGTGGAAGTCCTCCAGGACCAAACTGTCCTCGGTGGATCCCTCCTTACACTCCTCTTCTGAGGGCCACAAAGGAAGTCTTCAAACCATTAGATCACCCAGAACTGACAATTTTGGTAAAATTTCTCTCATGACACCTGTTGTGAGTTGAAAGGTATTACGCTAAAATTCATAGGCAGTTAGACCTTGTAAATGGTACCTTAATTGGAAGCAGGGTTCTTAAAGGTGTAATTAAACTATGGTGAGGTCATACTGGCCCACTGCAAACCTTAATCCAGGGAGTTTGTAGGCATGTGCACAAGAGTAGATGGTATGAAGAATCACATAAGGAGAGTGCCATATGCTAAAGGATGCAAAGATCGGTGTAATGTCTCTACTAGGCAAAGACTACCGAGGACGGCTGACAGCTACTGGAAACAGGGAGATGTGGGGTGGTTGGTTTCTCCCTCACATCACTCAGCCAAAACCTCCCTGCCTCTTTTCTCATTTCTGACTTCCAGCTGCCACAATGGTGCCTTCATAATAAATAAATTGGTTTCAAGCTACTCAGTTTGTGGTACTTTGTTATGGCAGCCTTAGGAAACAAAGGTAACACCCACTCACTCCTACTCTAGGGCTGTTCTCTTTGTGTGGTGTATCTGGAGCAGGCAGACCTTGTAGAGGACTGGAACTATATGCCTCAAAACTTCCCCAGGTCTCTGCTCCATGCTCTCAGCAAATGGTGGCAGTTTAAGTAAAGGGGTCACAATCTCAAGGGCCCATGGGGACCAGGTAGGAACTTTAATGAGAGGTTTGTCTGCTTCAAGGAGCTGTTTCTCCTCTCCTCCAGCCTGTTGGTGCCCTGAGGGATTTGTTACTAGTATAGCCTTATTTTTCTGTCTGTTATACTTAGCCAGGAATGGGTGTTTATGTGAAACCTCCCAATTACTTCAATTAGGAGAATATTCACTGTAGAAGGAAGCCCACACGTCTGAGGCTAGGCAGCCCTTGCTCTGATCTTAGGACGAGGGGCTGATTAGTGGCAGAGACCTCTGAATGATGCCCGTGTTACCTGCTCTTGTCCTCATGCACCACTGATGGACCCTGGGCCCAGCAGTCCCTGCTGCCTGGAGCAGAGGTGCACTGACAAGGTCGCCATGCTGCTGCCTGCTGAGCTGAGAAGCGACAATGCTTATGTGTTTCAGGGTTTATTGTAATTTTTTTTCACCCTTCAAGCGTGTTAGCCTCGTTTGTAACATGGAAATATACAGTTTCACTTTCTAGGTTTCAGGCTTCCTACATGATTTCTGGAGCTTGTGTATGTAAGAAAGAAAAGTTTAGTACAATGTGATTTACTTTTACACTGCACAACATTATAAGATAAGCAATCTCAAATCTGACAATAATAAAGATAATTTAAAAATTAACTAAACAGTTTGAAACTTCTATTGTATTTTTTTTATTTGCTTGCTGATAGGATATTATCATTCCATACTTCTCACCTTTATAAAAGGAAGGGGTGAGTTTTTAATTTATGGCCTAATGGGATTTAATTAGAAGAAAATATTTTAAAGTGACTGAAGGGCAGGTAAGGAAATGCTGTCTCATCTCTCAACAGCTGGACCTCCAACACAGCTGCTTACAGCAATAAGTGGTCACCATTTTGGGGGGAAAAACCCTCTTCAGGGTGATAGAATATTGTGGAGTTGGCAGCTTTTGTCATCTGTTACTAAAGCCTCAAAAAGAAAAGATCAGCATTTTTAAAGGTCCCCTGTTCCCAGGCTTGTTTTGATTTATAGGACTGACAAGGTCAGCTCTTCAATGGCTATAACCCAGTGCCTCATACTAAGAAAGAAAGATTCAATTTATCTCAGAAATTCAGATATGCTCCTGTCCTCTACACATCTGAAATCTCTAGCGACGGTGGGAAGCCACAGACTCAGTAGACTGCTGGTAATTTACTGTGTTGTGAATTAGCTGACTTCATGTAGGGAGAACTTGGTTCTGTGTCACACCTTTATTTTATTGCTTGCCACTTTATCTTCTTTGACTCTGATATTATCAGTGATATTTTTTCCCCCAAATCCCCCAAGTAGGCCAGGGCTGACCTACTCTAAGCCAAGGCTGGATTTACATTTTCAGTTCTTTTTTCTACCTCTATCACTATTCATGAGCGTTTGGAGGAGCAAAGTTCAATACCAAGCTAATTGCTATAGGTCCGTACATGGACTAACATGAGAGACAAGAAGGGGAGGGCATGCAAAGGAAACTTCGAAATCTCATCAAGAAATAAGCATTAAAATAAATTGTCCTTGGACTGGATTTAAGCACTGAACTCATGAGAAAAATGTAGAAATAATAGTTGAAAATAACTTTTTTCTGAAATGGCACATCAGCTTTAAAGGAAGCAAGTGTGCAAGTAGTAGCATTGATTTGTGTTTCTGAAGTTCTTTGAGCTGGTTAGAGTAATATCCCCCAAATACTAACTGTATAACTAATTTCTGTGTCTTAAAAAAATCCTGTAAGACAATTAAATGCATGTCAAAGAGTATCCTTACTTGACCTTCATATGTAGATAAAGAGTTAAAGTATGAAACAACCATGCATAAAGAGTCATTGTATCACCTTCTTCTCCATCAGAACGCTGTACTTCTCCCTCCATGACAGCATACAACAGCCTTCTACCCACAATCCATTGGAACAGTCATCACATACCATCTGCAAACATAGTCCCCACTCTCTATTTTCATTACCAATATAACCCGAAGAAATTCAGTCATTTCCTGAAAAAAAAAATTGCACTCTTTCAATTGTAAGGGCCAAAAACCCAATTCCCAATATCTGAAATAATTGGCTTGTCCTGAATGTAAACCAGCACATCTATTGGAAGTTGTTGGCCTCAGGATAAATAAAAACAGGAGCTCAAAGATGTCAGAAGCACCCTCACCCCACCTGGCTCCAATTAGATTCTTGTTTGGCTCCTCTAAAGAAGCCTTTCTTTATGTACCAGACAAGATGATGATCAAAAGTTCTAGATGCCTAACTTCCAAATATAACAATCTGAGCAGAAAGCAATAGAATTTTCATAGAGATCCTGGTTTAAAGACATACTTGTCCCTAAGCCAATCAGTGTACATGAAAGAATAAGGTCTCTGTATTGGCCAGAATTGAGCACTTGCTTATCTTTAAGGCTAAACAGTGCACCATAAAGCTTTTCCATTGGATAAAGCAATGTCCATTCTACTAAGAACTATAAAAATGTGTGCAAAGCTTCTTAAAAACAATAGCAAAAAAAAAAAAACCCTTAAGTTTCACATAACTTTTGCTGGCCAGGGCCTAACTGATAGGGAACATTTGATAAATATTCATAAATGACTGTATTCAGTATTTCATTTCCTTCTCTGACTCCTGTGTGCTCCTTGCCATCCCAGAAGCCGTAACAGAGTTCCTTCTGGATACTTGGAACCTAGGAGGGTGCGGAATGCTACTGCAGCACATCTGGCTGCTGCAAGTGGGTGGCGTATGCTCTGTGCCAGGCATCATTTTAAGTACAGTGCAAACTAAAGGTGATATTACCAGATATAGTTTCTTTGATTATTCCACTTTCTCAAGTCAGGAAGTAAAAGAAGGGAAGGGAAAGTAAAAAGAATTGAGATGTGCTTTGTAATGATACCCACACCCTATAGTAAATGTAATCATTATGCACTACGATCATGTAATAATAAAAACAAAAATTAAAAAAATAAAGAAATATATACACAGATCTAGTCACATACCTAAAATCACACATCTCACAAATAGCATGAGTTGAACTTTAGACATAAAACTAAACTAAACTCTAGATGTTAGTTAGTTTAGCCTTGGAGTATATGTCCCTAGCCATTAAACAATATTGTTTGGATAAGAAAGTAGTTATTTTTCACAAAATAACAGCTCCTAGAATATCATGTTGCCCCTTCACTTGTATTCCTAGGAATTATCAGCAGGCATTGCAGTATTATGTGATTTAATGAAAGTTACTCCTTCTACCAATGATCTCCATCACTGACCCTCTCTCGTCTGCATTCTAATGTTTAAAATCTTACCTCTTTGTGAATAAAAAAGGAAGACTATAGCAGTGTTAGGCATTGAATTCTAAAAATGGATAGTACAATAGTTTATAGAATCACTTTGGTTAAGGTGTTTTGAAACTGTCTGATTGACATTTGTATTTTAATAAAATAAAAATAAATGGAAAAAAAAGAATCACTTTGTCATTTCATAAAGTCCATAAAAATTGGGTACAGTAGTTTTCAGTCTAAGAAGCCAAGAGTGCCTTATGCTTGAGTGTAAGGAGCTAACTGTGCCCCACAGCTGAAGCAGTGACAGTATGTTGGGCACCTCTAGGATGGTGGAAATACCAAAAGCAGCAGTGCAAATAATGATGGGAATAATATTTGAGGCACACTTTACAGTTCACAGAACTTTTCACTTATCTTACATAAGTGTGGATGATATTCATCATAGTATACTATGAGATTAAAAATTTAAAAACAAGTTGATGTAGATCAGTATTACAACTTGAAGTGATTTTGACTCCTTCCAGGTGGTAGCTGACAATGACTAGAGATACTATTGATGGTCACAGCCCAGTAGGGGGAGCCAAGCAGTTGTGGTCCAATGAGCCACAGACCAGGATGCTGCTTAATGTCCTCCACCAGATGGAGAATTATCTACTGCAAAATGACCAGGCGTGATCAACCAGCTTTCAGATGATCAATAACTTAGCCAGGTGACATACTTGACAAGTGTCAGGGTCAGTGCTAGGACCACACTCATCTGATAAAACCTCCTTCACTTATTTCTTGATTCATATCCCTTAGCATATTAGAGTTTGGTACATGAAATAGATTTAGGTTCTGAAATCACAATGGTACCATTTTTAGCTGGAATAAATTTTTAATAGGTCTTTGCACTTTAAAACAGTCAGGTAGGCCTCAGAGCATTTTCCTTCTCCCCAGACCCATGTTACATCATGGGAGATGTATGCATATCTAAAGCACAATATCGCCTCAGTTATTGAGTTCTCATATGCCAACAATTTGGAATTTATATCAAATTATTTTATAAACAGGAATATGTTTAAGTATTGAAAGCTATGTTATTATTGAGGCAATTAAGATATGATCACTGTTCTATTTTTGTCAGTACATCTGCTCTTTGGCAAATGTGGTGTCAGATGGTCTTTATTGAGCAACTGTTATGTGTAATATGACCTTAAAATTTATGCATCTATTTTTTCTCCTTCTTCTTCTGTTGAATCTTTAGTCTTGTTGGTTTTGGCTCGCCTATCAAGGCAAATGCCTTTTTGCTGGGTGATTTACAAGCAGAATTCTTCAGTGACCATCTCTTATTTTTTTTCTGTAGTGCCAGTAGGAATTATATCTACTATTAATGCTGTTTTTTCATTTGTCATTTGGGGTTCAAAGCACACTTTAATAGCCATCAATGAAGGCAGATGCTGGTTACTCCCTAAAAGCATTTTTACTTGAGATTGAATAGTTTTTATGGCTGCTAAAATAGAGAGATCCATGAAGCCTTCAATAGCAGTGCCAGTCCACCTGCTACCACTGCAGCATTGCTGGTACTAGGGGGCTTCCTTACCTCCACAGCTTGTGTGCTTCCTTAGGGGCAACCAAGAGGTCATTGCCTGCACACCTAGGCCACTCCCACAGAGCGTCATGACACCACTAGCAGATGGACACGTGCTTCTTGTATACCTGATTTGGGATGTCTGTGTTAATTTGTATAATAATTTCAGATTGTCAGACATTATAGTCAACATATAAAATGTAACCTGGGGGCCAGGGATGTAGCTCAGTGACATAAGAACCTGCCTGGCATGCACAAGGTCCTGAGTTCAATCCTTGGTACTGCAAATAAATAAACAAATACATAAAACAAAATGTAGACTAATTTAATTATGCTCTTAAAAGAAAGTATGCTAAGATGTTTAATTTCCCCAGCATGTACAAATGACTTAATAAAAGGACACTTTATTAAAAGAATGAAAGAGAATCACTGCCTGATAGATATGAGGTAGAGTGCTAGGAATCTCACCAACTCTTTCCTTATTTTCAGCCTATCATGTTGGAGTTGTTAGTCCCATTTCATAGATGAGGAAGCCAAAACTGAGAAACTTAGGCAGGTAGAGATGACAGAACTACGAAAAGAACATTCATCCTTATGATTCAAGAATCTATCAGAATTACTTCACCTTCACAACTTCTGGCCAGCTAAGCCACAAGAACCTTGAATGGTCCTCAGGAAGACTGTACCTTCTCCATTCACAACAGGCTTCACAAACATACCCAAGCATCAGTCACTTGGTGACCTTAAATCTCCCTCTGTTATTTTACAATGCTTTGTGATGATCCTGGGCACCACATGCCGGGCCAGCGCCACTCCAGGGTGCGCTGAGCTGGCCAAGTCTAGGTGTGATGGTCCATGCCTATAATCCCAGTGCTGGGGAGGCTGAAAACAGGAAGATTACTATGAGTCTGAGATGCATAGTGAAACCCTGCACAAAATAAAATAGAATTTTTCCTGAAAAAGTTCTATTAAGTGAAACTGGGACTGTGCTAGCACCCTGTAAATCAGCCACTCTAAATGTCTTGGGTACACTGTTGGTTTTTAGTCATTCATTTACTTAAGAAATACTTACAGGATGTATATGGCCTGCCACCCTTTGTCATAGATCCAGAAAATTTAGTCATGAGAAAATACTGCCCCTGACCTCAGGAAAATTAATATTTGATGTGATAAAAAATGAGCAATTAAAACTAGTTCTAGATCTTGTTTGGGGGAATAAATTGGTTACAGGAATGTAGACCACTATGGAGATCCACTTTAGACTACTATGGACACCCACTTTAGGCTACTATGGAGACCCACTTTAGGCTACTATGGACACCCACTTTAGGCTACTATGGACACCCACTTTAGCCTACTATGGACACCCACTTTAGCCTACTATGGACACCCACTTTAGCCTACTATGGACACCCACTTTAGCCTACTATGGACACCCACTTTAGGCTACTATGGAGACCCACTTTAGCCTACTATGGACACCCACTTTAGCCTACTATGGAGACCCACTTTAGCCTACTATGGACACCCACTTTAGCCTACTATGGAGACCCACTTTAGACTACTATGGACACCCACTTTAGAAAGGGAGACAAGTGCTGCCTCATTGGTGATGGCTCCACTGAAGAGAGTGACAGCTGCATCCAGATGAAGGGCAGTGATGTTTAGAGTATGTAGAGCAGCAAGTGCAAAGGTCTTGATGTGGAAAAGCATTTCAGATATTCAGGAACTTAAAGAGCAGTATAAGTAGAAGTCATTTGAGGCAAGAAATAAGATAGGCAACAGAAAGTTTTATTAGGTTTGGTTTTGTTTTTGTTTTAAACCTACATTCATTACATGTATGGGCTCTAGTCAGAAATTTATTCAAAGTTCCCTGGGAAGCCAAAGATGGATCTTGAAGCCCAGGCAGTGATAGAACCTAGTCTATGTTCTAAGAGCATCGGGGCCAGACTGCAGAATGGATTGGAGGGGCTGGAGAGCCAGTAGTTGCCAAGTAAAAGGCTCTTTTAATACACTTAGTAAGAAAGGGGATGGAAAGAAGGGTTAATCTGAAATACAGAGTAAAAGCTTCAGTGAACCTTACCTTGGGCAAGCGATCCATGTGCTTACTTTCCCATCTGGCCAGGCTGCTTGTCTTCTGCATCTTTGGACTTTATTCTTCTTCATGGAGTCGTGCCATAGACAAGGTTCTCTAAAATCTTTCTTCTTTCAATTCTTGTGTGTTTACTAGCAAAACTGTTTTCTTTCCAGCAGCAAATAGATATCTGTCCCTAATCGCAGGGTCTAAATGTGCCATCTACACTGGCTCTGCTGCTACAGAACATAAACTGTAGAATATTTTCAGTCTTTTAAGCTCAGCTAAAATGGATTGGTTGACATATTTCAGAAATAATCGTACCTCATTTAATTTAAGCTTCTCATCTAGAAGAAATATTTTCACGGAAAAGAATGAAAGTCAATCAAAAGATTTCTTTTTCTGACTCTATATTAGCAGCTTTAAAGTAGTGGTCACTAACAAAATGATGGAAATTGTCATGACCTACTTAATATTTAAAATAACTATTCAAACTGAGTTTTGAGAGCATTTTTAACAAGAGTGCAGAAAGCATAAAGTCATAACATTCCAGTAATGTTTATGCATATGTAAACAAACATCCTAAAAATGGTGCTGTCAACTGATGTTGCCATGATTCATAGTTTGAAAGATGACAGAAAGACAATTTATGATAAAGTTCACCACTTTTGTTTTGCTTACTTTCATTTCAGAATTACCATTTCTGATGATGGAAACCTTAGAATCCTCAACGTGACTAAATCAGATGCTGGAAGCTATACTTGCATCGCCACTAACCATTTTGGAACAGCTAGCAGTACTGGAAACTTGGTAGTGAAAGGTAATGGCTGACCTAAAGAACTCGTGGAATAATATCCCTAGTAATGTAATCTATCGATGTATTATTCATATTAGTATGTACAGATATCACTGTGTTGCTAAATTAATTCATCACACCAAACATAATATGATTAATAATCCTTTGAGCACTGTTGGTAATGAATATGATTGAAAGGCTATCTTATTTCAGTATCATCCAATACAATTCTGAGAATTACAGCCATTGTATCTATTATAGTATTGTTACTAATGTTATCTCCAGTCCTTTAATTAAATTTCTTTCAAGTCTCTATAGATTTGAAACTCATGTCTAGAACACTGTGCTAATAAATTAAAAACTCCTGACTCGAGCACTATTTTTAGAAAGCATTGTTTAAACAGTGACATTGGTGATTATAAAAGAGCTGTCCCCACAATTCAGAGGTAGGGATATGTTTCCTATATTAATAAAAGGCCTGGTCACCTCAATGCTTTGCAGGACTCACCCAGCCAATACTTTTAGTTTTAAGAAAATGAAGTTTCCCACATCTCTGTTTTGGTAGTTTATATTTTCTGACAGAAAGTCCTTCGTGCCCTTAGCACAGCTCATGACACGTGACAGTCCCAACACCAGGTCTATAGCATAGACTGGAAGTGCTAAGCGAGAAGTGTGAGAAGCATGAGATTTTAATTTACAATTCATTTGCATTTCTGTCACTTTGTATCTTGCCAAATCATAGGATTTTTAAATTGAAGGGATCTTGGGGCTGCATTAAAGAAGCAGAAGATGGCACAGTTGGGAGCTTCTTCAAGGTCACCATTGACAAAGAAGGACTTGAACCTAGGAGTCCTTTCTGTCGGTTCTGTTCCAGGAATATTTTTGCCCTTTTTTCTTGTTTCTGTATAATATAAACAGATCAGTCAGATCATATTATTTCTTTCTGCCCCATTTGTACTTCCCTTACATGAAGTAAGATAGCCTAAAGCAAATAAAAAATTCAAAAACAATATTTAACTCAATTATTATTCAAGCAAAGAAACTAAAAATCACTTAATTGTATGTTTCAGGGTCAACCTGTATGTTTATTACCATTTTAAAAGGTTTTCTTATAACAAATATAGTGTGTACAGATAAAAAACTAGAATTCTAACTAGAACAGTTAGAGCTAAATCTGTGTTTAGATGGACTCCAACTATTTCAGTTTAGTAATTATTCCTTTAGAGCAATAGCAGCAGCCTATTACTGTGTGTTCACTCCATTTCATAGAGCCAAGGAAAATGAGGTCAGGCAATATCTAGAAAACACAATTCCAGCTGGCAATCTTCAGTAATATACAGTTATCTCACCTGCCAGGGGAAAGAGTGGCAGCCTAGGACGAAGAGGGACCACAACACTTCATAGGCCAAGCATGGACTCTTTATAGGTAACTTGCCAATTTCAGAGATAGAACACTAACACTTATCTTAAAATTGTGATCAAAGGTCAGGGATTTGAGTCAGAGAGATCTGATATGAATCTTATTTCTCTCATTTGTTATCTCTGTGGCACAGAGTAAGTAAGATTTAACCTACATGAGGATAACAGTTGTACTGACCTATAATGTGGTTTTGGTAACTATGGTATTGCACATAAAATGATGGGCCTGGTGTCTCTTAGGGCTTGTGTCTAAATGTCCCCCCACAGCCTTAGGTGGTGCTTTTTCATAGATGGCTGGATCTAGAGTGTGTGACTTATGGTGCAGTGCTAGGTTCAGAGGTGCTAGGAGTAAGAGTGTGAGTGCCACCCTCTCTAAGTAGCCTGGATAAGCTATAAGGAATAGAAAAAGGTGTGGCCACCCCCTTCTTGCATTGCTGCTTCCCACCCACCATAAGCCATTTCTGCTCTGCAATGGCTGTCTGTCATGCTTCCCTGCCTTGGAACCAGCCAACAATGAACTAAAACCCTAAAGAACTGTGAGCTAGGATATTTTGTCTCAGTGCCTGACACCTATAATAGCAGTTGTTATATATATTATTAGTACCTATGTGTTGGGAGCTGCAGGATCCCCATGGTTATGCACACACTCTAAATTATATTGAAATGAACAGTTATATTGAAATGAAGTTTCTACTCCAAAGCGTAATTACCAAGTACCTGTGACGCTGCACACAGCAGTAACCAGGAGTACAAAAGTTATAACCACTTAAGCATAAATTGCATGTATGACCTTCTGTGTTGTTGAAAACAAAGTACTTTCACACATAAAAACAGGATATAGCATTATTGGATTATCATGTTTCTTACATGCATTGGTTTCCTCCCCTCTCAATGCAGTTGGCAAAAATGAAAGACCCCAGTTACCTTACTGAGCTCGTAACCCAATGGTGCCACCAACGCCATGACAAATCTTTGCAAACCAACTGTGTGGTGTACTGCTGCTAACCCAGCACTAAATAACTGAAGAGAGCTTAAAAATAGGCTATGATAAAATATGCCATGGTCACCTTATTTTTGTGTAGTTAAAATTCTGCTGAGATAATAACTTATACCTATTAGCAAACTAAATAATTTATTTCTTACCTTTTAGTAAAATAGGAACAGTCATTTCCCAAATATTATACAATAGCTTAGGTATTTTACAGTTAAACATTTTCATTTTAGAAAGTATTTTGTTTCTTTCAATGTACATTTCTTTCAGTGTACTAGTTTTCTATTGATGGCAATAAAAAATATTTTAACTTATATTTAAAGAAAAAGCAGTGAGTCAGCATACAGGAAGCCTTGGAGTGCACCGCTGAAAGGAGATGTTCAAACAAGTGGTGAAGGTGGTATTTGAATAAATACAGATGGAAAAGCCGTGTGCAGAGTACTTTAGTGTACCTGCAGAAAGGACTGAGTGGCAGAATTGAAACATGCTGACTGTGGTGCACACAGGCTTTGCATACACAACACACTAGCAGCTGAAACTTTCTAAAAGATGTGAGAAAGGAGGAGGCCTGGAGCAGGCAGAGCCTGGTGAGAAGACAGGGGTGGGTGCAGGTGTGGCCGTGAGATGACAGCGTGCTGTGCTCAGGGCTTCCTGTGACCGCCTAGAAGTCAGCTGCTTCGAAACAGAGATCTTCCTGGGCTTAGTTGCTGATATATATACTTAGTTGCTGTGGTCAGCTTTTTCATAGAATTCTGATTCTTCTGTCATTCCTCTAGGTGAGATTGGGAGTGGAGAGAGAGAAATAGGAGCTTTATGATTCTGCCCTGGTCAGTACGGTCACAGAAGTTAACAAGCCTGTAACTTTGAATAAGGTTAGAAGGGATTTGGGAGGCAATTTGACTCCCCTTAGCACTAATGACAAGCAGAGTGTGTGCAGAAGGGACAGCCATACCACTAGGTCTCTAAGAAGGATATTAGCATAAACAGAAATGCAGTTAAGAAATCTGATCCATAAAGCACAATACAGGCAGAGAAAACCACTCTGCCTCTTGGTGAGCCTTGCCAAGGACTGGACTGCATACCACAACGCATGAGTCTCATACCTCATGCAAATGGAACAGCCGCAAATATGGCTGAGAGCTGTATTTTAATTCAATTTTGAGATCTGCAAAGGGACTAACTGATTACAGCAGTTGTTCTCTAACCTTAAAATGTGCTCTTGCTCATTTTTCACTCCTCATGTATCTAGGCTCAGCACACCAGGAAGGTCAGACATCAGACCTCATTATTGTCTAACCTTTTAAAAATAATTCTATCATTAAACACACTTTTAAAGTCCAGTTCTCTTCCTTACCACCCCTGCTGTTATGTTTTTGAGAGAAGTTGAAGAGAGTGTCAAACACAGAGTCAGCAAACAGAGGAGAAAGAGGAAGAGACAGATTCCCGACTCCAGACACAGAAGGATTGAAGCAAATCTGTATCAACGATGGAGCAGATACAGATTCAGGCGGTGTGCAGGCAGGCTCCAAACAGCAGAACTCTGACCAGCACTCAGAAAGACCTTGCCTGTCCTCCCAGCATCTGAATTTCTAAATTGTAGGGATTTTATTATTCAGTATATATGGAATTTCAGTTGCTGTTTAATTTGAAATGAGAACAGCTCTCAAGTGAAACCCCAGGATTCTAACAGAAACTTAATATTTTACCGTGACACAAAAAAATGTGCTTTAGCAACTGTCATCATCCTCAAAAACTATAAAGAGTGCTGGGTGTGGTGGTACAGGCCTGTAATCCTGGCGCACTGAGGAACTAAGGCACAAAGATCACAAGCTCAAGCCCAGCCTGGGCAACCTATTGAATTAACAAAATCCCATCTCACAATAAAAATAAAAATGGGTTGCATGTGTAGCTCTGTACAAAGGTCCTGTGTCATTCCTCCCTCTCTTTCTCTCTCAATCTGTCTAGAGATTGAGAGAGAGAGAGAGAGAGAGAGAGAGAGAGAGAGAGAGAGACAATTCTTTCGATATTGGGGTGTGGGAGATGTTCTATGAGAGAATTTTCTCTCTCACTTCCTGCTTAGTTATCTGACTCAGGAGGTGTGAAAATTTCCAGGATGCCAGAGCAG
>PVKA01003931.1:0-58791 GCA_004027165.1 Ctenomys sociabilis | reverse complement strand
AAGAGCAGGCCTAGAGAGGAGTAAGTGTCTGTCTTGAGCATAGATCCTCAAGATAATCATGGTAGTAGCAGCGCTGGCTCCTCCTGTCACCTCTGGGGCTCTAAGTGAAGTCCAGGCCTTTAGGTTCTGGATGAGATTATCGTGAATATCTTGCTGAACAACCTCCAGAGTGACTTGTGAAATGCTGTGGTGGAAAGGTTCCCATCACCTTTTGACAAACACCGTTCTACACCTAAGAACTGTGTACTTGTTTCCTGGCAAGTGGAAATTCAGTAGTAGTGTACTTAGAATGTAGCTCTCCTGGGCTTTGAACCTGTCCTACTAAATATATACATCTAAACATAAGCTGTTTGAAAAAAAAACAGACAAACAAAAACTGCATTTTAAGTAAATATCCTAGTGAATCCTACAGACCAAGATCTGAGAACACTGTATTTTTAGACATGCATGAATGGTAGTCTCTGGACTTACCTATCTATTTGCTTGTTTTTGTATACCCCAAAAGCTAAGAATGGCTTTCTCATGATTCATTTTTGTGAAACAAAATCAAAACAACAAAAATATTTTTGGATGCATGAAATTTTGAAATCCATGTTTCATACTCCCTAAAATAAAGTTTTATTGCAACCAACCTATACCATGCTTACATACAGAGCCTACCAAATATATATATATATATGACAATAGCAAAGTATTTATAACAGACTGTAATCTATATATAAAATATCTTTTGTTATATATGTATTTTGTTTTATTTTTTCAGGGAAGGGTCTACAGGGTGTTCATCGTCTCCCTGCTAGATTGGACTCAGTGATCCAACTGTGAACAGCCTCCCAAGAGCTGGGATTATAGGTGCACACCACCATGCCCAGTCTCAGTTGCTATGTCAGAGCACCCCGGGGGTGGGTCCAGCACGGCAGGACCAGGGATTGAACCCCTGGCCCCTGAGGCTGCTTGCGAGCTCTTTCATCTGCTGAGCTATTTGGCTGGCCCTTGTACACATAATATCTTTTTCTGTACTTCTACCTGCAAGGACTCAATATTTACTATTCAGTTCTTTAAAGAAAAAATACTGATTCTTCTGATAAACTTTGTTTTCTTCCTCAAATGGTCAACGTTTTGTCCAAGGTATGATTCTAGCTAGGCTACTCACAACATGTTGCACCTCATGCTGCTCTGGCATCCTGGAAATTTTCACACCTCCTGAGTCAGATGACTAAGCAGGAATTGGTAGAGAAAATTCTCTCATAGAACTTCTCCCACACCCCAATATTGAAAGAATTGCCTTCAAAATTAGATAGGACTTGAAAATACAGAGACAATCAATCGTTAACTAAGAGAGAACAGGAAAATACCTTGATAGACACTGAAACAATGTTCTCAGTTTAATTCTCCCAGATTTAAAGATGCTATAAACAGTATTCAGGGAAGAGCCTTGAAACACCCATGACTCCCTCCCTGAGCTTCCCATGGTGCAGCCTGATTCAGCGAATTGCTTCCTAGTACCTCTCCCTCCCCTGGTTGCTCATTGCTTCTATTCTCATCCAAGTACTAACCATGCCTGACCCCACTTAGCTTGCTAGATCAGACAAAATGGACACGTTCAGGGTGGTATGGCCATAGACACATTGCTTTTACTAACCAAGGGCTTTTTTTCTTTTGAAAGTAGCTTACATAAAAATTTCCCCTCCTTTCACCTATATGTTAAGAGTTATTTTTGTTCATCTCTTTATTTAACTTTCTATGCAGTATACCAAGTAACTTTTACAACAAGAAAAAATTAATTTGTATGTTAAATGCTAGAAAGAGGTCCTGTATAGGACTTAAGCATATACTCTCATCAAGAAGTTATTTTTCATTTTTATTCTCCAGCCAACAAAGTAAAGATATCTTCATGGTTTACATAACATTGCAATGGCTCTTTAATTGCCATGCCATGTAAAATGTATTAATGTTTAGAAGAATGGATTCTCTCAAGTACATATGTGTAGTAGACGTAAGCAAATTTTGCTCATAGCACCAAAGAGTATCTATGGCATGAGACTCTCTTGTGTACTGTATAAAATTATTTTCCAGTGTTAACTAAACATGGCATTGAGAAATATCAACTTTTCCATGCATGGCATGATAGATATGGTAATTCAGAGCATTTTTTAAAATTTCCTTTTATAGGAAATGAACTTGAGACAATCTACATCTACTATGTGAAATAATTCAAGGCTTTATCTAGATTTGACTAGAGATCAATCAGAAATCAGTGACCAGCAATGATGTTTGGCTGCTAACACATGACAAAATCATGTAACTTTGGATGCTTATAACAGAAAACATTTTGATCTAATTAGAGTTCTTGCGTTGGAACCAATTATTTCTAGGCAACAATTAAGGGTATTTCTGATAACATTAACACAAAGTCTGACCAAAAGAGGAAGGAAAAGTTTGTTATTAGAACTGCTAAATAAGGGCCAACTTGATAGCTCAGAGGACTAAAATGCCTGCTTAGCAGACACAATGGCTGGGTTAGATCCCTGGTGTGCTGTGCCAGCCCCGCCCCTTGGGGCCTGCTGAGAATGGGATCGAGATTAGGCGTGACATGCACCTGTAATTCCAGCACTTTGGGGATCTGAAAACAGAATTACTATAACTGCGATCTACTTAATGAGACCTTTGTAGACCCTGTCCTAAATACAGAAAAAAATAAATACATAAATAAAAAAGCAGTGCTAAATACTAATTAGGAGAGGTCCTTCTGCAGGAGGACAGCAGCCAAAGCACATCAATACTAGAGCCCGCTTCTTGTGAGATCTGCCACACTGGAGTCATCCACTGAGAAGAGGGGACTCCTAAGCAGACAGCGGGTAATTGAGCCTTACTGTGTTCTTCCTGTGTTCACAAAGCTTGCCATAACCAAAATTCTAACTAAATCAGGCTCAGGAGTTTCTCCTGACATTCTTATAGACACTGATGAGAATCATATAGATTTAGTACTACCAGTCAAGGACAGAATGACTTGCCTTATTCCAAGTCTCTTAGAAAAGAGCTTCTCTCCTTTGTGATGCTGAGGTTTCAGTTTATGAAGACTGCATAACCAGACTCCATCTTGCATATTACTTCCCATTATTGTTGAGAAAGAAAACAATTCCTTAACATGTGTGCCTCTACACACTCTCAATTCTGTTCTTTCATAGGAAAGGATCTGTGTTGAAGGGAGCATCATGTCCTAGCTCTTGGTATAAGACATATCGAACCAACAGACCTGTGAAAAAACATCAGCCTTACTACTAATGTGTGCAATTTAAGCATCAGGATGATGTAATTCATTTATACATAAAATTGACAAAAGAATATCTATCAGTGGGAGGGGGGAGTTATAAGCATTTGAGGGAAATGGTACTCACACACTAACAGTGCAAATGCAAATTGGAATTGCAAATTATGGAGAGCAAGTAAAATTGGAAATGTACAATCCACATTGGCCAGCAATTGTGCTTCTGGGCATTTGCCCTATAAAAAGTCACATATGCTGCCCGACAGACTTGCTAGACTTTCAAAGATGTTCATTGTGTTGCCATTTGTAATGAAACACACAATAGCACACACAAAGAAATTAAAAACCAATACACATGGTGTTACTTAATATATGTAATATGGATAAATGTAAAAGCCATAATATAAAATAATTCCTTGTAATTTTTAAATACAAAAATACAAATGCAACATAAGAAATTCATAGGGAAAGGGCCCTAGAATGAGTTTATGTGCATAAATTTTTAAATATATATTAATAGGGTAAAAAACTAAAGGTTTGTGACAATGTTTAAAATTAATAATTCTTGGGCTGGTGAGATAGCTCAGTGGTCTAAAGCACCTGCTTAGGTGAGCTTAGGCAACCAGAGGAATCACAGTTTTGTTCCTGGCACCACACAACAAGCCAGCCCTGCCACCAGGGTGGGATGAGCTGGCCATGAATAAATAAATGAATTTAATCAGTTTTGAAATGGGAATATGAATACTGGTAATTTTTATAAGATTTATAAACATTTGGTACAGGGTCTTGCTGCGCATCTCAGACTCGTAGTAATAATCCTCCTGTCTCAACCTCCTCAGTACTGGGATTATAAGCAGGCACCATATGTGGTTTTGGTGGCCAGGTCAGTGTGGGCCATGTGGCACATGGTCCTAGGGATTGAACCTGAGTCCTTGCAATTCCAAGGCAGGCACTTAGACTGCTGAGCTATCTCTCTGGCCCAGGACTGGTAAATTTTTATGGTAGTTTTAGCTACATAACATATCAAAAAGCAAACCTTCCCAGGCATGGTAGTCTGTGACCCCAGCACTCTGAGAGGCTGCAAGATAGCAACTCCAACCTAGCCTAGGCAACTTAGAAAATTAGGGAGACTTGTCTCAGAATGAGAAAGAAGAGCTTGGGGTGACAGTTCTGTGGATAAATGGATGCAAATAGAGACCTTGCTCAAAATTAAAATTAATCAGCCAATTGTGTAAACATATTGTCTCCCTCATATTAAATTAAAATAGTAAATAAGATCCAACAAGTACAATAGATATCATGAAACAAACTAGCTACGATAATTGTACTACTAATTTCTATTGGTTCAATTTTATATGCCTGTATCTGGTTATCTGAGCAAGTACCTTAAAGATAACAATATGCAATATAATAGCTATTGTTAATTTCCTGTCATCCTGATTTGAAATTATGTATCATTGTTATTGTTTTTTAATTCTAAAAATAAAGAATTCCAAGTACAGTGGTCAGATGGATATTGCAGAATAGACAAATAGACATGACCTTTGCACTGATGATTTCTGGTCCATCCAAATACTTTCTTTTATAGTAAAACTCTATTTTAGGTGAGATAATGGTTTTTCCCCTAATGAATACTTACCAGTTTCAATAAACAAAACACGCAAAAAAAGGCAAAGAGAAGATGACTTTAGCATCATTAAATGTGAAGCACATAATTAAATTCTTTTCCGGCCATTCAAAGACACTTGTGTTGTACTGATTCAGTTTAATTGAACTTATTACCACAAACAGATAATAAGAAGTATATTGAAGATATCCATCTAGCTCGCACTGAAAACCTCACATGTTTCATTCTTCATGGCTGTTACAGACCATACTAATTGCCTCATTTCAGCTCTTCTACAATCAGTATGATTTAGCTATTAATGTGATAAAACCCTTACTCTAGAGGAAGTTGATATTAAAAAGCATACATCTCTGACCTAACTCTGCTACCACTTCTGCACATATCCTCAGCATTATTAAAGTTATATATTTTTAAGTACATAAATAAAAATCCATCTCTCTTGCATGCACATCTTTTTAGGTTACATCTGTCATCTTACATCTGTCATCTTGCCATCGAGCTATTTCCTTACTGAAGGAAAAAAAATAGTTTATGTTGAGCTTTTCAGTTCATTAAATGTTTAAAGCTCAATATAGTTTGTTTTCAAACTACAGCTTTCTTTCTTGGCCATAATTTGCTTAGCTGGAAATGGATCGTAAATGTCTAATCATATAATAAGTAAAAAAGATAGAAAAATTAGGCATTTTATCTTCTAAGTATCTGAACTTCTTGTAGTATGGGAACGATACTATATCTTATAGACTGTTTTTGTGTGTACATGCTCTGACCCTACAAAGCAGCATAGCATATTAGATGTATTAAACAATTTGTCTCCTTTAGTTGAGAGGGGGCTCACGGGGGAGATCCAACGCTTGGTTTCAACTCTGGAAAGAAAAGTTCAATCTCTTACAAATCCTGAACTAGTAATGGGATGTGTCAGAATAATTCATGAGTGACTTTCTCATCCTCTTCTTGGCATTTGTTTTCTGTGCCAGAGGCAAGAGGAGCATTACCCTCCCAATGGAGCAGTCTCCCCAAACCATGATGGAATTTCTCTGGCCATCACTGGCAACTAGATCACAGAAAACCACCAGGAAGACTTTTGGCCTTTAGGTTAAATACAATATCTGCAAGATGAAAGCAAGTTAATTAACATTTCCATCATACCTTTCTGATTTATGTTTGCAAGATCCATTTTGTAGAAGGTTAAAATGTTTGTCTCCCACATGCATCCATTTGAGAAGCTGAATGTAGGTTTCTGGTTGTGGAGAGAAAATGTAAGTAGAACCTTTAGGGTAACAGTGTTGTTTTACATGGCCTTCCAGTAGGGCTACAATCAATGTGCAAAAGTACAGGACATGTTATTAAGTGAAGATTAGCTACATCTGCTAAACTGGAAATCTGCTAATCTTTCTAAACTGGAAAATATGACATCTGTGATCTTACTAACTTTCCCTGGTCTTGCCTTTCAGCAGTAGAACTGTTTATGAATTCCAAGAGAGCTAAGATTCTACCAAGAAGATTACCATCCAAAAGTTCTAAACTATGTACACTATTATAAGCTCAGTGTACTCTTCTGATGTGGCATATGTCAGTGTCCAATGGCTTTTCTCACAGTATAGGAAAAATATCTAATCACTGTGATATCTGCACTAATATTTATAAGACAAAAAAAATATATTCAGTGGAGAGCATGGTTGATAAGACAACACCCTGATGCAGTTCCAGTATGAGAGGAGAGAGAAAAGATACAAAAGATGTAAGGCCATCAAATAGCTCAGTGGATTGTAGTACCTGCAAGCAGGCACAGGGGCCAGGGTTTGATCAGGGAATTTAAATAAATGCATATTCCTGGGCTCTGCCCCAGACCAACAAAGCCAGATTGTCAAGTCATGGTACTTATGAATTTACATTTTTAACAAGTTTCCTAGAGAGCACCTAGGTCCAACAAAGGCTTGGTACCTAAGAGTGGGTGCTGACAGGGAAAGAAGTAGATGTATGCTCAAAATACAGAAGTGATATAAGAGGAGAGTAATTAAGTGATAAAGGTGATCATTGAACAGGAAGTAAGATGTGAGTAGAACTTCATCAAATTAAAAAACTTGAAACCAGCTTATGAGCAGAGGAACTTCATAGAATAGCCCAAAGGCATGAAATCTCCCAGCATATTCATGATGAATACACCAGAAAGGAAAGAAGAGAACACACTCAGAGCAGATCCCTCAGAACTACCACTGCTCATATCCCAGGAACTATGGATGACAGAGAAGCTAGTATTCTTACTGAAATTTTAGTGAAATTAAAATAGACTTTATGAATGAAAGGGAATGATTGTTATATCCACATCCTGCAGAAGCGGCAAAAGAAGTATAAAACAGTGAACTTCTTTTTTTTTTTTTTTTTTTTTTTTGGAACCAGGGATTGAACTCAGACCCTTGCACTTGCCAGGGAAGCACCTATTCTACTGGGCCATCTCCCCAGCCCCAAAGGTGAACTTCTTCATCAAATCTTGTTATAACTGCACCCAGGCCTATCACCACCTAAAGGCATAATTCTTAGTACTGTCACATTGGGGGTTAATCTTCAATATAATTTTGTAGGAGACACAAACAGTCAAATCAAAGCAGTGACTGGTGTTGATAGGGAATGAGACTTAATGGGTATTTTATAACCCTGTTTTCTAGAATGTCTGCTACTGAAACCCTTATCAAAAACACACAAAATTCCTGAAAACATTGAATTAATTTTCTGATCAGATGAATCACTAAGAAATAAGGTAAATGGCAGAATTAATATTCTAAAAAGTATCAAGTGTGTTATAATTCATTTTGTAGTGATAAACACAGGTTTTTATTTGGCTTCATAATTCAGAAGTAGTCAACTTTTGAAGCATGCTATATTTTCAAAAAAAAGTAAACCTAAGACATAGGGCCAAGGAGATAGCCCAGTACAGTAAGCACTTGCCTGGCAAGTGAAAGGCCCTGAGTTCAATTCCTGGTACTGGAGGAAAAAAAAACAGGACATAAGAAAATGTTGCAAACAAGAGAAGAAGTATCTTAAGATATACCATAGCATTGATGGTTGTGATAGAAGAGGCTTCAGAGGATAGAAGGGAAGGGATGTTAACTCTATTTAAACATTAAAGGAACTGTGAAACTCCAGGTGGCATCAGAGGGCAGAACTAGAAAACGAAAGTGGTAACCATTGGTGCAAAAACATTGCTTATGTCCAATAAGTGGGAAAAGGTTCCCAATAGTTAAAACATTTATAAAAAAAAAAAGCTAATGATTTTTCTATTATTAATGACACTCATTTCTAGATTGGACATCTATATTGGGGAAATAACGTCAAAAGAATTTATGCATCCGACCTGTACTCATGTGGTCCCAGTGATAGTTTCTACTTGTCATAGCATTATCAGGGCTTACCCTGAATAAACACTGACCCATACATCCCTCCCAACTCTGATCTGTTGTCACTCTATGATTTAATGATTTTAAAACGTTATTTATGCCCCAGTTTGTTTGTTTTGTGTTTTACCAAAACTATACCCCAGCCAGCATAATAGCACACACCTATATAATCTCAACATTAGGGAGGCTGAGGCAGGAGGATCATCATGGGTTTGAGACCAGCCAGGGCTACATAAGTCATTTCAAGGCTAGTCTAGGTGACATAGTGAGGCCCTATCTAAAAAAAAAAAAAAAAATGTTACTCAAAGCTAAAATCTATAATATTCATTTGATTTTCTTATTGCACATTTTGGATTTTGTTTTCTTTTGGTTCTCCCAGCATGCACTAATCCATGATCAACAATCATGTGTGGCTTGAAAAGGTTATTCTGTTAATTTTCAACAGTATAATCTGAAGTAAGATATTCTTAAAATAGTATCCGCCAGGGCCTGAGGAACAGGCTAAGGAGATAGCTCGGTGGTCTAAGCACCTGCCTGGAAAGCACAAAGACCCGAGTTAGATCCCCACTACCACATGCTGTGCTTCCCTGGAATCCTAGGCACCCTGTGCCAGCCACCGAAACCGGGTGTGCTAGTGCACACCTATAACCCTGGCTCTAGGCAGGCTGAGACAGGAGGATCACTATGAGTCTGAGCTGCATAGTGAGACCCTGTACCAAATAATTATTTTTTGAAAAATAATGTGTGCCCCAAAAGGATCTTTTTTTCCATTTAGGTATATATTTTTTAACCTACTTAGTTATTTAGTATAGGGCCTACGGGATCTCACTACGCAGATTGGGCTCGTAGTGATCCTCATTTTTTTCAGCCTCTGAAGCACTGGAATGAATAGCTTACACCACCACACCCAGTCTCAATTATGGTCTCAGTGCACCCCAGGGGCAGGGCCAGCACAGCACACTAGGGGATCAAACCCTGGTCCCTGTGTCTGCCTAAGCAGGTACTTTAATCTGCTAAACTATCTGGCCAGCCCAATTTGGGTATATCTTAAGGCTTTAATAATTCAATAAACCATACCCTGTCATATGTCTGTCATGTGAACCAGCTGAGAGGTGAGACCACAGATGTCAGTCCTAGGTCAGCTTTGTTGCTGATACAACTTGGAAAAAAAACTGTGGCTCAGTCAGATAGTGACTTCTAATACTAGACCCCAAAGACTTGTTCTACCATATAACACCAGGTCTCTCTTATACAAAACTAACAGAAGGAAGGGGAGTCAACTCAAAGGGTGTACATCCTTCATGCTTCCAAGAGAAAGAATAGCACTGGCCCAAGAATTTTCTTTTTTACTTGTTTCCTACACCTACCACTGAAAAGGCTAAGAGGAAGAGAGAAGAAAGAGTATGTGAAGCACTAGGGAGGTTTAAATGTCAGCTATAGGCCAGGGTTTACAAACTCTTCATTTTCATAATAAATCTCACTAAAACCCAGACATTCGTACTAGGTAGCTGCCCAAGTGTCGAAAACCTTTGCACTGGAATACCTTTAGACTGGCAAAAATTGACTCCAGACCTCATTATTCTGTATTGTTTCATATCTCTAAATCATACTTCTATGGTACTCTCTGGTCCTCTGTAAGCATTGACATATTAAGCAAGTCTCATCGCTCTGTGAAAAAGGCCACTTTTGACTATTTCCAATTATTAAATTATTAAGTAGATATAAATTGAACATGATAGGGTTATGGGAAGAGGGAAGGCCTGAGATGAGAATATATCAAATTTTTCTACTTATGATTCTATACAGAATTCTTCCCTGAATCTGCATTTCACTCCAATAGCTGAACCAAGAGGTTATCAGTGGGAGAGAGACTCAGTTATCAAAATGGACACGGTCTTCTCAGGAGCAGTCAGTGGTTAATTGGGACAAGAAAACACAAGTCATTATCTTTGAGAAATCGGAAGCAAATTGAAGCAGGTTGTCACCTCTCACTAGGAAACAAATTAGTTCTGTCTTTAAAAAGATTCTGCTTTCTCCAGCTGCTGACTGGGGATTACTGTCAGTTGCCAAAGAAATGGGGAGTGTGAATAAATGACACTAAACTACTGGTCACAAATAAACCCATGGGCCCATGTTCTCACGCCCATGAATATTTCTAATCGATTTGATGAGTGTGTTAGAATGACAAAGTCTGGGCTAAGCTTCAACTTCAGAAAACTGGGGTGCCACCTTCAAGCTGAAGATATAAGAAGCACACAGGCTGTTTGGGAAAAGTCCTTGCACAAAGGGGAAAGCCATGAATTACGGATGCACAGCTCTCGCTCAAGGCTGACTTACGTTCAGACTCCCTGCCACCTGGAAAAGCATATAGTTCAGCTTTAGCTCAAAAGAAAGAGACAAATCATGCAACAGAAGACACCATGCTGCATTGTAAGGGTTGTGAGTGGAATTAAACTCGTGACAACATGACTTTTTCTAAAACTTGAGAGTGGAGCTGCTCCTAGTGGAGGGGGAGAACGCGCAAGGTTCCCTCCTCTGCATATTTCTGCTCTGTGAGCAGATTGTTATTCCCAGGCCCCACTTTTCTCACTTGTAAAATGAAAAGCCGGTAATAGCAGTAAGGCCTGTACTGGTTTAGACTTCTTGATTTGGTAAAGAAATACTTTGTCCCAATTTTTGCATTGAAGCATTTTAATTTCACATGTTTTTAATCATTCAACAAGTCTCCTCAAAGGTTCCATAACTCAGGTTGCCCCCCACCAAAAAAAAAATGAAGATGATATCTTTCATGTGCCAGAGACTGACATTACATAAGGGTTTATTTAACAAAAGTTAGGGTTATGATCACTGAAGAAAGAAGAATTATAATTTAAACAGTGTGAGCAGCTTTGCCAAGTGTCCGTCCACAAGTGCCCACTGTGAGCCCTTGCTCAGCAAGTGCAGTCTTTCCATCTTGTCACCTGACTGCTCAGAGCTCATCCAGCCACAGCACCTAGCCAGATGTACACTCTACAAATATATCTCTGGCTTCACAAATAAATCCTTCTATGTGTGCTAAGGCGGAAGTCTTACTCCTATAATTTTTCAGGACAGGAGTGCTGCTCTCCAGTTTTTCTCAAAACATTTCTTCAGGTGGAGGCTGCCTGGCCTTTCAAAGGTAAAAGAATGATCCCCCTTCTGAAACCACTAAGACCTTCTCCAGTCTCTTCAGAATCATTCTCCCTGTAGAATAATACACATTACCTGCAAATAAATCTGGAGTCCCCTCTTATGAAATCTCCTGTAAAATCAGGAGGGAAATCCTTATCCTTCACTGAAGAAGGAGTTTATACTCAGACTATTCTTGTGATCACAATGTTGTGTGGGAGACCAGGCCTGGTGGTGCATGCTGTAAACCAGCTGGGGAAGCTGAAAAATGGGACAATCACTATGAGTCCAAGCTGCCTAGTGAGACCTTATACCAAATATATAAATGGGGGGAAAAAAAGAAATACCCTCAACAAAACTCTAATTTATCTCATGAAATTTCTCTCTCCCCAGAAACATTAGGAAACAAATGCAATCAGCCAAGCTCTTTGTCAACTTTGTACAAAAGATTGTTTTTATTTATTTATTTTGTATTTTAGGGAAGGGTTTACATTGTGTTCAGGGTTACACTATCAGATCAGACTCATCATGATTCACCTTTTTTAAAAAATTTTATTGAAGAACAAATAGCAATGAGACAGTTTCAAGACAAATTAACAGGACAGATTTGATAAATTAATACATTGCAAACTGTTTTCATAATGTTTTGGTATCATACAAGGTGCATACATGATATTATACTTACAGATGTCTCTAATCAGTGAATTAAGAGAGTGTAACTGTTTACTTATCTTTTATACCTGAATTATATCACAGGTTCAATAATTAATGCTTTCTACCTTATTATTTTCCTAATGGTTGTCCATAGTACTAGAAGCCAACATAATATCTTGTCCAACCACTATTAATGCAAATCTTGCGTCTCATAGAATTATGCAGAGGCATGGCATATTTATCCTAACTGTACTGTTTATACACACACATGATTCTTCCTTTGTATACCCCTGTCAAAGATGGGCACTCCATTGTCATTAAACCAGTGTAGGTGCCTGAACTCAGCGACACAATCCAACACAGTCCAACATTCCACAGTAATAGTAAGTTATCTGAAGAAGCTGTAGCCATATACAGTTCCACTTATTATTATGGCCCCATGTTATATACTACATCTTTTGGTATCTAGGTCTTGCTCTCTCTCGGTCTTAACCATCCAGCAGAAAAGTATAAAAATGAGGTGATTCACCTATTTACAGCCTCCAATTTGCTGGGATTACAAATGGGCACCACCACGTCCAGTCTCAATTGCTGGCTCAGCATGCCGTGGGGGCAAGGTCAGCACAGCAGGCCCAGGGATCAAACCCTGGCCTCTGTGCCTGCTTGCAGGTGCTTTAATCCCCTGAGCTCTTTGGCTGGCCCTAGGATTGCCTTTTATGCATCTCAAACAATGAGATTTATTTCTCAGCATTCTGGATCCTGGAAAGTCCAAAATCAGGGCCTGGACAGACCCACTGTGTGGTATGGACAGCCTTCCTGGTTTGCACAAAGCTATTTATTCACTGTGCCCTCTTTCAAGAGGAGAAAACTAGGGAGCCTGTGGACAAGATCTTGTAGGGACCCTAATGCCATTCATGAGGCTCCACTCTCACGACCTTGCTATTTCCCAAGTCCTGCTTCACATAGCAAGGCTCAAATATTCAATCTGTTGAACTCTGTAACAGAAGTATATATTTCTCTCACAACTTTTTTTCACCACATTTAAGTATTAAGAATGATAACCCCGATCAACCCAGAGCGCAGACCAGGCCGGTGAGTGAGACCTCCCGGGCTGCCGGGTCCTGAAGAGACCCAGAACTCAGGCCCAGCGTGGAACCTTTCAGCAGAACTCCCTGCAAGGAGGCTAGAGGAAAGACCCATCCAGCTGATTCAGGAGCAGAACATCTTGCCAATGTGACACAAAGGATTCACTTGCAAGACTGCAACAGGAAGAAGTGGAGCACAGCAGATAGACCCAAGTCCCACCCACCTGGAGGAGTCTGAACTTTGTAGATCCGGACCTGGTGCTAAGGTAATAACTATCTAAGCTCTACACCAAAGGTCAAATACCAGTGGTATACAAAATGACAAAGAGAAGGAACAAAAAGCAGTCTCAGGCCCCGAGTCCACCCAGAACAAATGCAGAAGACACTAGCATAGAGGACATTGGAAATCACACCCCTGAAATCTCTGAAATGATAGTGTTGGAAGTAAAGAAACAACTGCAGAAAGGTATAGAAGTAATCAGATCAGAAATAATTTCTGAAGTAAAAAATGTAGTGATAACTATAATCAAAGAAGTACTAAATGCTTCTAAAGAATACACTGATAAAAAAATAGAGCAGAATATAAAAATGATGGAACCCCTGAGTAAGCAATATAGGAAAGACATAGAATGTATGAAACAGATTGAAAGTGATATACAGGAAATTAAAATCTCAATCGCAAGCTGGCAAATCCGTTTGAGTGAAAGTGAAAATAGACTATGACCTTAAAGACACCATTGCAGCTAATGAAAAAGTAAGCAAAGATCTCTTCAAAACAACTAGGGTGCAGGGAAAAATAATTCAGTACCTGAAAGATGATGCAAAGATGAATAATATGAGACTAATAGGCATCAATGAGAAGGAAGAAGTCAATACAAATGTATAAAAAGAATATGGATGGAAGTTATAGCAGAAAACTTCCCAAATATGGAGCAACAATCTGACAAAGCATATAGAACTCTGAATAACATCAACCCAATTAAAACCACTCCCAGACATATAATAATCAAGATCCCAGAAATTCAGAACAGGAACAGTATACTAAAAACCACTAAAGAAAAGAAACATATCACATTTAAAGGAAAACCCATCAGAATAATGGCAAATTTCTCTTCACAAACCATCAAGTCAAAAAAAGCATGGAGCAAAGGACTTCAAGTCTTGCATGAAAACAAATTCCAGCCCAGACTGATATACACCGCAAAACTCTCTTTCAAGTATAATGGAGAAGTAAAATACTTCCATAACAAAGAACAACTAAAGAATTTCACGACGACAAAGCTAAGCCTACACAGACTACTAATGATCTAAAGAGGGAGCAAAATGATCACAACCCCATGAACAAGAATGGAAAGAACCCACCAAATAGGGCAAACAATTCAACAGGAGAATAAGAGGTATACAATAGTGGCCTTTCAGTTATTCTTTTGTATACAGCAGCAAAATATTTCCATCAAGACACTCTACAAATAGACTTCTCTTGCACCCTACAGGTCAAGATTCCATAGGGGACTACAGGGTGGATTTCAAAGAAATAGCTGTAGCTCAGTCCCACAACAGATACCTGGCCACCAGTAAATGTTGTCGTCATTGTCCATGTCCACAACACACTAGAACTTTATGTAATATCCTATCTCCAAACTGTCAGAAGTGAAGGTCATTTATTTGTCATTCTAGCATTTATCTTATCTTTTATTCTTAGTACTTCTTTACTATCATGAAAACTGTTTCTTAGTTCAACTGTTTTGAAACATTTAATTTTAAATTAATTAGTATTAATTTTCTGAATATTATATAATCTTAATTTTTATTTTAAGATTTATACTATATCTTTGAATACAATTTATCTAAAAGACATCATATAATATCTTCTCCTAGTATTAGAAACTTTAAAAAGTATATTTCCATTTTCTGTTGTCTTTATATTACTTCTTCCCTGTCCTATACACACACACACACAGACACACACACATATTTTTATATGAAAAAAATATATTTATAACCCGACATAAGATTGGTACTGTTTCATAGAAATCTTCAATGACCTTTTAAATAAGAGTATATATATTTTATATAGTCCTGCATAACTATCACTTTGAGAGCTCTTCATTGTTCATCCAGGAGCATACTGCAACTTATCATGCCCTTTGAATTATGCTCTTTATTGTTTCCTATATGCTACATCTCGAGGTATTAAATATTTCAAGTTTGTATAACTAGAAAATATTTTACTTTTAGTTTTCAAAGGTATGTTTGCTAAGTATAAAATTCAAAGAGGATAGATTTTTTTTTTCTTTCATTCCTTTAATTAGTCTAGTTTCCTACACACTTGGTGCTTTTTTTTTTCTTTCTTTCTAACATGGAATGAGATGCTATTTAATTTTGTTCTTCCATAGCTATTATTTTTATGCATATGTTTTAATCATTTTTTTTCTTTATAATATGTTTTGAACAATTTCAGTTTTGTGTATCTTGGTATGATTTTATTTAAGTTTCTTGTGCAAAAGGTTCGTTTTTCTTGGAAATGTGGTATTATAAGTTGAACTAAATTCAGAAATTTTAAATCTTTAAATATTTATTGCCTACTCCTTTCTACTTTGAGAATTCTAATTATATGAATATATGAAAAAGAAAGGAGTAGTCAATGCTTATAATTTTTGTTTTTACTGTGATTTTTTTCCTCTCTTGAATTTCTTAAAACTTCTTAGTTATTTTTTTTAAACAAAACTTACATATTTATGTCTGGTAATCTGAAAAACTAATTTGCACATAGCATTATGTAATACGGCAATCATTGTTGGATTCCTACAACTTTGTTTAGTGAAATCTTGTACTGTGTATAATGCTGTTTTCTTCTATCACTATTTTATATTCTTTAAAAATAATAATAAAAAGTAAAAAAAAAAATGTTTTAATTTTATAATATGAAAAAAAATAAAATAAAATGATAACCTCATTTTGGCCAGACAACTCAGCCAAAACGAGGTATCATTTTATGTATGACTAAAGCACCTGTTTAGGCAGGCACAGGGACCCAGGGACTGGGGTTCAATCCCTAGCTTGCTGTGCCAGCCCCACCCCAGGGGCACATTTAGACAGCAACTGATACTGGGTGTGGTAGCACATGCAGTGATCCCAACACTTGGGAAGCTGAAAACAGAATAACTCTGAGTCCAAATTGTGTAGTGAGTCCCTGTAGACACTGTACTTATACATATAAATTAAATAGTAAAACAATAATCCTTTTCATTTTCTTTTCTTCTTTTGAGACAAGGTCTCTGTCTATAATGTAGGCTGGCCTTTGTACTTACTGTGCAGCCTGAGCAGGACTTGAATCTGCAGCTATCTTTTGTCTCAGGCTCTCAAGCGTGGTGGTAACAGGCATGCACCACCACACCCAGCTCGTCACATTTTCATAATCTAAACCAATTTTTGTTTTTGCTTACTTGACATTTTAACTTCAGAATTTAAGGCCATTAATTAATTTCCTAATTGTTGTTTTTCTCATAATCTTCAAGAAGCTTTACCTTGTACCCATGTTAATTAAAAGCGGTCTTGCACATATCAAGAACTCTGTGACTATTTCTTTAAAAAAAAAAAAAAAAGAGTGAGTGAACAGATGAATTAATGACCAACAAGACCATATAATCCAGTCTCCTTTTGAAGTGTGTCCTATTCTCATTAATTCATAAATTGTCTCAAGTAGAAGATCCTTCCAAGATACAGTTGTCTCTTCCAGCCCTCCTTTTTTGCAGTGAAACTTCACATGGGAAACACTATTTGGAGGCAAAAGAACAGCTGCATCCCTTGGACCCTACCATGTTGTCTCTTCCAAGGGGATTCAGCTCTTGTTATTAAACTAAGTGCTAAGCAGTGAATCAGTACCATGTCAGAGAAAAGGAGGTCCTCCATGTAGTGTGGTTAAAAGGCATCTGACAGGCACAGTGCTGTCACAGGGCTAGTGTGGACTTGGATTTAGTAAAAACTGAAATTAACATGAAGGTGACAGTACGAATTACAGATTTATATGCAAAAGCTTTAAGTAGAAAGAGAGGATAAGGAAAGGGCTCCAGTTTGAGTAGTACCTGGAGAGGTGCACCCTGATGAACAGGAGTGGAGGCCAGTGTGATGAGGGGCTCATCGTCATCACTGGGTCTAGTCCATCATTATTGCAACCATGGTCCTCAGCTTTGGAGGAATCCTCAAGCTTTGCCCTACTTGTAGCTGTGTATTGGATACTTTAGGCCCAAGTAAAGAGTTAGCAAAAACCACTCTTAAGTCCCTGGATGGTTCAGAAGAAAACACAATCATACTTTCACTTAATAACAGTTGAGGGGCTAGTGAGATAGCTCAGTGGTCTAAAGGGCCTGCTTAGGTAAGCTTATGCAAGTGCAAGGACTGTGGTTAGATCCCTGACACCACATACTGTGTCAGCCCCAACCCCAGGATGGGCTGAGCCAGCCACCAAACAAGAACACAAACAAAGAAACAGTTGAAGGGCGCAGGAGGTTGTTTGTCATTTGCCACTGTGGTCATCTCTGACTAGGTCATTTTCCTATACCAAGCCCTATCATTCTTCACAGTGGTTACCTGGAATAAATTACCCTGTAGAAGTTTATGTTTCTTCCATTATAAGTGAGAACTTTCAACTCTACTTAAGAATTAGACTTTTCTATGTAAATCACTTAACAAACCTGATGCTTAAGTGAGAATCACATTTGGTGTGATTTGTTCATTTGACTGTGCATCTATGAACTTTGTGCTGGTTCATTCTGTTTGGTTTTTTGCTCAAGAACAATAGATCAAAGCACTTCACTTTGTGCCTTAACATGGATCCCTAACCATATGCCAAAATCCAGCAGTGGCTTTGTAGCAGTACTGATGCCTGAGACACTAGCCATTACCTTCTCAGGAAAAATAAATCATAGCTTTATATCTACTTCTTATATTTATGTTGTTACTATTGTGCGTGCATTATGAAATCCACAAGTCAGAGTTCTCAGCAAGCAGAACTGTTGAAGCTGCACCGTGCTTTACTTTGTGTTGGGCCTTTGACAAACCAGCATCCCCCTGCCCTGAATTCTGCTTCTGGAGGGACAGTGGCGTGGGCCACTGGGGTCTTTGATTGATCTTTGAGCGACTTGTACTTTATCAAGGAGAAGATACAATTTCTCATGTATCTGATTAACCTTCTCTGAAAGATTGCCATCATTTCTGTAATGCCAGTGGATTATTCTGCACGGGGAAAGATGGATATCAGCTCATTTTAATCAATAGCCTACAAAAGGTGTCACCTGGCTCTGCCTGTGGTTATCTATAATGTCTGACCCAAAGGGTACTATCATTTGTCAAATGACTTTGTTTCATTTAAAGCACCTAAGAAATGGAGTTGCCTTTATGTTAAAAGTTTGTGGAAGAATGTATTAACTTAATTATATGCATGCTTGTTTTCTGGACAATATTCTATTAAGAAAATAAAATATAATAGATATAACCCAGGGCCATTCTGGCCAAGGATGGATGTATGTCCACCCTAAGTCATACCCTCATAGTGTTGAGAAGGGGTATGTTTGGAGCTAACGATGTTTCTGCAGTATACTTTTCTAGGGTCTGCAGGAAGAGTCCTTCTGGATGTAAGTTAATCATTGCTCTGTTTTCAGCCACGTGGAGAATGCCTGTTTCCATATTTGCAATAGTGGCTTCTGTTCAAGGAGAGGACGTGTTAATTGTTAAGAACAATAATCTGACGTCCAGTTGAGTTAGTCCTCAGTGCAGAGTAAGCTTCTTCTCCACTGTCACTCTAAGGGCAATGCCAACGCCTCACATTGAAGCTCCTGCTTGAGGAAACAATGAGGCAAGCAGAAAAATGCTGTTTTTCCAAATAAAAGTTAGGAGACAGAGTGAGAGATCTGTCAGGAAGCATTTTACCTGGCACGCTTCCTTAAAGGGCAGCAAACAAATCAGTGTTTAATTTTTTGAGACTAACAGCAAGTCAAACAATCAGAGTTTAGACTGAGAAAACTAAAATCTCATATAAAGGCTGGCAGTATCTCCAGTTTATTAAACAGGATAAGGAGAATTAAAGATGCTCCTTACAATGCATCCCTGAAAGCTCTACTTTTTTTCCTTCCTCCTTAGGCTTCAAATGATGCCTTGTAAAATGAGAATAACATCTACCTTTCTGGCTTGTTGCTTATCTTCAGAGAGGTAGCATTGTAGCTGCACTTCGCATATTCTCTGATGCAGAAACATGAGTCTTCCATTTAGTCATAAAACATACAATAAGGCTGCAAAAAGAGTATTGATAAGGAGCTGGAAACATTAGTTATTTTGATTTGATAATTATACATCGCACACGTTTATTAAATATCACACTGCGCTTTTAGCCATGTGTGCCAAGCAGGGTGTGCCTGGTGGTAAGCTATTCTCACTTGTGTAGAATAGCTTTCAGGCTGTGCTGCATTTTATAAAACAGCAGTTTGCTCCATTTTGAGAGCAAATGCTGAGGCAGAATTGACTTAATAGCTTGTCAGGAAATCAACATTTACCAGATGTTGGACATAACAAACTTATTGAAAAAGAAAATCTCCCAGCTGCGTGGAGCAATAATGAGGTACAAACTAATAAATAAATTTTGTTAATAATAATTGTCATCTATAGACTGATCAAGCCTAAATCAGGGTATATAGACACATGACATATAAAAGTTATATCAGAGAATACCAGGTTTGTGAACTTATCCGACGTACCAGCTCAAAGCGGGGTACAACATCCCCATCTGGATGGAGTAAGAGGAGGGGCCCCCAGTGCTGGGGTGTAACAGTGACACACAACGATCTGCTGTCCCATCAGGGCATAACATTAACATGCCATGAGGTTGCATTGTGAACTGCTCTCTGTCCCCTGGCTCTAGCTCAGTGTAACTTCCCTGCTTGACCTGGCCCCTTCACTTGCCTGCCTCCAAACTTGGGCTCAGGATCAACTCTAAGAAGTTCTTCTTGGTCTGCAATCTTATCTGGCCACCTATGGTGACTTTTCACACCTCTGACTTTACTATCAGCACTACCTCTTCAATCCTGCAGCCAGTGGTAAGCCTTTTTTAGTTGTTGTATAACCTACCTACTATCATGTGACTTATGATATGTGAATTGAGCATTACAGAAACTAGTAATTAAGATTTAAATAAAAGAACCTGTAGCTACCCAACCAATTCACTATTGTAAATTTTGAGCATTTGGCCAGATAAAATTGATGAAACTGATGTTACCATCCATCTATTATCATTCAATAAATTCTGACATTATGTAAAGACACAAACATGTTTGGTCTATGGCACTGGTGTAGCTCACTCATGACACTGTGTCTAGGAAACATTTAAAAGTAAATGGTAGGTCTTTTGCCCTCCAGGGCAACCCAGCCTCTAGAAACACCCACCTTTACTGTTATAACTAAGAGCCTCTAAAAACCCAGGTTAAAATTTCTCCTTTGCTACTTACTTCATTGTGAGTACTTTTTGAATCTTGGCTTCTTCATCTTTGAGATACAGATAACAACATCAAACTGACAATGTTTCATTTTTCCAGTTTGAAGTTTCCCCTAGAGTTATTTATACATAGGGAAAAAAAGGATGAATAAACAGATATTTCAAAAGGTTTAGTGTGAGAAAAAAACTTTCTTGCTTCTCCCTCCTGGTCTATTATCTATCCCAGGAATAGTGAACCTTTTATAGTTTTCAGTGATGCAACCTGCTGCAACACGTGTACCATAGGTTTACCACCGCTGAGCTATTCTATGGGAAGTGCTTTCACCTATTGGGAGCTCTGTTGTTCAATTGGATGTTGACTTTAACCTTTAAATAACACTGTTACATGGCTGTCTCTTGATTCATCAATTTCAATGATTATTTTTCAATTTATTAGAAAATGAATTTCAGCTGTCTTTCACATACATATGTTTCTGATTGTTATGGTTTGTGTCTAGGTGTCCCCCCAAAGCCTCAAGCAGTCTTGGGGGGCTTCTGGAGTCTGTGATTGATTATTGTGTGTGTGGATGCTGCACCCACCCTAGAGCAGGTAATCTGCCTCACGATGTAACGGGGGTGGGGGGAGAGAAGCTAGCTGCTTAAGCTGCTGTCCTCCCTTTGTGCTCTTGCTCTTTGCTGCCACCATGAAAGGTTGCTTTCTGGTTTGTGCTGCTCTGCCTTGGAGCCAGCTGAGTATGGACTGAAACCTCCACTAATTGTAAGCTAAATAAACCTTTCCTTCCTTCAATTTGGGTGTCAGGTATTTGTCCCAGCAAGGAGAGAAGAGAAACTGAGACACTGATACAAATACATCATAATTTTAGTTAGATCATTTGCCATGGTTATGTAACCAACAGTATACAATGTTGTTCCAAAGAAATCCCTGAGACAAACTGTCATGCTTTGAATATAAAGTAGCTCCCTAAGAGAAGTGTTTTGAGGGCTTGGTCCTCAGGGAGGCGCTGATTCATCAATTTTAAGGTTGTCTTGAAATTGGTCCTCAGAGGAGAGGCTGAGGGATGGGGCTGCGTCATGACGCACTACCCTCACACATGGCCAGCTTTGCTCCTGGCTGAGCTGCCTGGGTGGTGGAAACAGGTCCCTGGGGTCAAGCCTGGAGGCACACATTTTTATCCCTGGCCCCTCTCTAGCTCTTTTTCCTTCTATGTCTGCTTCGTCACTACTAGGAGGTGAGCGGCTTTTCTCCACCACTTTCTTTCACCATGGTGTTTTTGTAGCAGAGTCAGACACCTGGAACTTCTGAAGCTATGAGTGAAAATAAACTTTCTTTTACTTAAGTTGTATATGTTAGGCCAGTTGTGCCAGCAACAAGAAGGTGACCGAAGCACAAACCATATTACATTTCCTTCCTCCTTCTTTCCCTCCCTCCCTTTCTTCCTTCCTCCCTCCCTTCCTCCCTTCCTTCCTTCCTTCTTTCCTCCCTCCCTCCCTCCCTTGCTTCCTTCCTTTCTCCCCTCCTTCCTTTCTTCCTCATTTTTGCTATTTTCCAGTATTTGTTTCTTAGTTTTCCATAGCATGTATATCACTAAGTCAAGCCACAAACTTTGACCAGTTTTCAAAAACTTCTTACAATATTATTATATCTACTATAAAATATCTTCACAGGATGCACTGTCACCATCCTCCTGGGAATTTTCACATCTCTTTCCTTTATTAGATACCTTATTTCCTAGAGCTAGTATCTCCTTTCTTCTTCCTTCTTTTGAAAACCTCTCTGCAGTGGTTCTCTGAAAAGCAATTTGTGTCTCTCCAACTTTCTTCCCTTTAACCATTTCACCTGAGATCCATCCCACAAAACAACTTTTTAGGGTTTTCTTTTAGGCTGCTGAGGATCAAATATCCAGCATCTTTCTTGGAGGATGTGAGTATCGCTGGCTTGTAAGCTATATTCGGAAACAGACTGAAAATCTCAGCACTTACTGCATGAACTTTGACTACACCCTGCTATTCTCAATTCATCCTGCATATACTGGCCCAGGGGCCTTTCCCTATGTTATCTGCTTACAAATTAAAATACAAGCGTTCTTACAAGGGGGCAGGTGAGTCATTCAGCCACCTGAAATAGCATATCTTTGCAGGACTGACTTAGGCTAAACAACATTCACCTTTTAGAGCTCTATTGCTCCAACTCCAAGGGTACCTGGTGCCCTCAGTTTCTTAATCTAGGAGGGATGATCTATAAAGTTGAACTACTTTCCTGTCTTTTCCCTTCTTCCAGCTGAAGATGCAAAGTTTTGTGTATGCTGTGTAATTGCTTCCAAATATCCTCAGGTGATGCCTCACAACTATACTTTCTGTCCTTCATAGGTGTTCATCCTTAAGAAGTACCTGTACTACTTTTTAAATAAAATTTAGAAAACAAAATTAGAAGGCTCTCATAATAATAATAACCCCTAGCAGGGTTATTACGAGGAGGAAATTAAGTAGGATGGAAAGAAGCCAGCATGGGGCCTACCACATCATTATTATTAATTTTAGAATTGGGTATTTTACCCCTGTAAAATCATATAAGTACATACATATTTGGTCAGCTGTGCACAGTCCAATAGCACGCGTAAGAGATGGCTCTATGAGGTGAAGACCCGAGGAGTTTGCCTGGTTATTTCAGTCTCACTATTCTTAGATGACTTATAAGCCATGGTTATTTGCAACAAGCACACAGTGTAATTGCCACCCGTCACTAACAGGATATGGATTCCCAGTCTGTGTTCAGCATCATGAAAATATACTTCATATTAAAATACAGATCTGATTGCTGGTAAATTTTTACTGACTCCCATTAGGGAATGCATTGCCATCTGAGTTTTGCCGCCTCTTCTCCCCAGGTGTACTCTGGTGCAGAGTGCAGTGGTGCACTTCAGGGGTCCCTGTGAAGAGAGCGGTCTTACTGTGCATGTGGGAAATTGTGCTGACTTATCAAAAGCAACTCTTAGTCCTTGTAAAACTTCTGGCCTCCAGAGAATTATAAAAGAGAGGACAAAAGAGAAAAACAAAGGTTTCAAAGATTCTGTGTAAAAGCCAAAGATACCACTCAGTTAAACTTTGCTCCAATTTTTCATGTACCTCGATAAAGTGTTTTTTGGCTATGCCCCATAAACTACTCAAATAATCCATTAAGATAGCTGTAGAAATCAGCATAGCAAACTATCAGTGAGCTAGTTTAGTTATTCACCGGTTATTAATCTTTTCAGCTCAGGGTCATATTGTCCTGTCTTCAGCATTTTTCACAGTGCCTGATGATGTCCAGAGTGTTAATGGGGGTCCTGGAATGTGGATAAAACAAGCACGATAATTCTTTGACTGGATGTCACTCGAGGGGATCGTCTTCAAACTTGGGACGCTGCCCTGGTAAATGAACGTGAAAGCACCTGCGCCATCTATCTGGGTGTTTGTACACTGATCTGGCAAGGAAATGTCCGTGTACGATGAAAATTTCGTCGTGATACTTTCACTAGCACAATTTGTTTTGAGCATCTGTTATCAATTTTAGTAGCTGTCAGTTCCATTTTCTCTTTGGTTTCTCTGTAAAGTTGAGGAGATCTTTCATCTGGGTTAGAAGCCCACAGTATTTCTTAGGAGAGTTATTTAGACATTTATTACTCTCATTAAATATTATTCTTCCCCTCCCCAGTCTCTGCATGTATGAGTGAGATGTCTTTCTCTTGAAAGAGCAGTCTTCTGTGAGGACTCTGCACCACTTTGCTACCAGAATATAGCACCAGCAACTTTCAGTTTGGTTCTGCCTTTCCAACCAAAGGAAGAGCTTTGTTCTTAGGGTTTCTATCTTCAACAAAATCTCAATGCCCCTATAGGGCATTACTGATAGTATAAGGATTTTTGGTATCTGAAGTAATCAGAGAGACATGTTTGTTTCTGCTACATTGTTAATTATCATTGTTCGAGTCTTTACTCTGTACCAATGTTTTCTCTTTAAATGTTGTACTGGGTGGAGCATGGTAATACATGCCTGCAATCCAAGCACTCAGGAAGCTGGGGCAGGAGGATCATTGTGAGTTCCAGACTAGCCTGGGCTATAAAGTGAGCCCAAGGTCAGCCTGAGCTGCATGGTGAGACCCTGTATCTGAAAGACAAAAAAGAAAAAGTTTCATCAATTCCCAGAGTAAAATGGCTACATTATTGTCACAATTGATTCTGGAGACCCTGGGATACTGAGAAAATAAGTCACTTCCATGGGGTCAGATAGAAAAGGATAGGAAGGAAAACTCAATGATTCTGTATCCGTTCTATAGCATCCACATGTTTTAGTCCCTAAGATAATAACTTAGGGATCTGGTTTTCTAACATGTGTGTGTGTGTGTGTGTGTGTGTGTGTGTGTGTGTGTGTGTCCATTTTAGCATAGGTTGGAATGAAATTGCTAAATAGGATTTTAAGAGTTCGCTTGTTTTCTCCTCCTGCAGAGCCTCTGTGCATAAGCAATACATACTAAGCAAGGCATGCCGACGATGAAGTCCGGTGTTGCCCTCCCTTCTAGATTTCCTCAAGCTGCTTCTCGCCATTCTTCTCTTGGACCTTTTTCACCTGAGCTTTGCAGGCTCAGTCGATCCCAATTTCTTCCCCTTGCTTCTTATATCTTGGCTCCTGGAAGTAGCTCTGGTTCCAACATATCTTGTCACATTCTATTCAAATAAAAAGAGAATTAGGCAAAGCTGATTTATATCTAAACATTGGCAGCCACCCAAACACCTCTTCCACAATAAATTAAAGTGAGCAATGAGCTACAGTCATAAAGGAATGGAAATCAGAACCTTCCAGGCCCTTGGAGTCATCCAGATCTGAGCTTGAATACATGTCCTCCCCTTCCAATGAGGTGGTGGCTTTGGGGAATATCTTGGGACTCTCACACATTGTCTCTCAGATGGTAATAATAATTATACCTCCATCATAAAATTGTAAAGGTTCACAGGTAGTGCTCGTTTACTCTGTAGATATGTACTGAACACCTATGTTGGTAGCTATGCTGCATATGAGTTATCTATGCTGAGAAAGAGAGACATATTCTCTGACCTCACAGTGCTTATTTTTAATGAGATTATTCCTGAGACTGGCCAGAGACAGCGTGGCCGTATTAATACCTTATGTGCTACAGATCTGGCACGTGGTGAACACACAGCATATTTAAGCATCAATGATGTTAAGAATGATGTGTAATGATGACAATAGTGGCCCTCATGGTGTTATCATCATTTGACCAAAGGCAAAAACATGATAATTCTACTCTATAAGAACTAGTCATTTATGATAGGAAATATGCTTGTCTTCTTTTCAATTTCTCCTTATGATAATAATCTACCAGATGACCATAAAACAAAGGGAAAATGAAAAAAATTAATATATGCATTCCTTGAATACTTCTAGTCTTAGTGAAGGTAATGAAGGAAAACATTTGCAGATATTGTAAAGACAACCTCTTCCAGCCCTTAGGTAAATGGTTTTCTTCATTACCAAACAGAAAGAGTATTGGTTTTCGTTGTTTGTTTTTAATCAATCAGCACTATAGAACTCGATTTTCCATGTGTATATTTTATTTCCTTTTCAAAACAGTGCTTTAGTGATTCCTTCTGGGAGAACCACCTTTCTCATAAGTTTCATAATTCTTTCTTTGGAGTAATTTTCCAATGACATTTCTTCCTTTGGAATGTGCATTTCTGCAGTCCTCTGACTTGAGATGCCAGAATACTGTTGGTGCATGAAGTGTCTTTGAATTTAACAGCTAGCTTGAAGCATCTGGCAGTCAAACATAAACTCATGTGCTTGAGCATTCATGCTTGAACCAGAAATTACTTTGTCATCTTCACTGGCTTTTATTAAGCAACGAACAGCTGCCTTGGAACTGTGACTTACTGCATTGAGCTCTGTCTCTTAGAATGTCACCCTCTTCTTACTCTTAAAATAGGTTTTGTCTTTACTTCTCTTTCTGAGAAAATACTTGGCACCAGTGGTGAGAATAATAATAGTATCTCACACTGTGTAGCACTGTAGGATTTATGAAGCATGTTAAAATCCATTAACCCATTTTAAATTTGTTAGTCATCCTGGAATACCAAATGCCATCACTTTCAAATTACGGATGAGAAAACTACAGCTCAGAGATATCAAATGATTTCTTGATGGTTACTGATGCATCACTGTCATGTGGCCAGAGTTAAAAATGAGGGTTTTCAATACTAAATTGAGTATTTCATACATTTCATCATGCTAATATTTTTAGCAAACTTAGGTCAGCATCAAGATATTACTAAGAGAAGGCCTCTTACTCCTGGACAAATACCTTCTAGTTACTATTTGTGAAGTTTTGGTCCTGGGTTTATTTGCATTAAACTGTGCAAACAAACTGTTCACTTGTTTATTTCTAGTATTTCAGCATTGTTTAGAAATTTAGTCTAAGGGGAAAAATGATAGAGCTTTATGAGTTGCCATGTTGCTCTGGTATGTATTGGCTCCTCTGTGAAGGGTGTCTTTTGGGATCCTGAAAAGTGGAAAGTCCCAGTATGGTGGCAAAACGCAAGATAACCTCTCCTGTGGAAATCAAAAGAATAATATATAGAAAGGATTTTGGGAATCATAGAATGATCTACAGATGCAAAGTCTCATATATCTTGCAGATCTTGCTGTTTCAACAAATTAACAAATTTTTCTTACCTTTATTTCTGATTAGTGGTCTGTTTGATGCTTCAGCAATTTGTAATACTCCATTCACCCTTTCCATTAAGATCTGGAGAAACAGCCTAGTGACTTCCATGTGATGCATATAAATATTTTGTACACATTTGTTGTCAACTAGGTGCATCTTATCTCATTATATTCCCTATCAATGATGAGCTGTTAGATACTAATAGATAATCTAAAAAGTAAATCTACCTCCTGCCATGTTTTCAAAGGTGGACAAATAGACATTTAACTGCACATTCCCACTCATCCTTTGATGGGGCACTGTTTGTCTTAGTTCAAGTAATTAATATGTTTCTGGAATGACGTTGTTAGTTTTTCCAATTAAACAAGACCTAGGCAGACAGCTGTTGCTCCCTTTTGCCCTTCATAAATCTTTCTAAAGTACCACATTGATTTTTAATGCTATTCCTGAGTATTTCCAGATAATACCACAGTACCACTATACTAGAAGGCTTTGCTTATCACCCTAGCAATTTCAGTTGTCACTACAGAGGCTAGCAAGTACAAGTTTGCAAAGTATGAGAGTTTGGTTCAAATCAGAACACTTCTTAAGTTCTGAGGGCTGGCAAGATAGCTTAGTGGAGTAAGCACCTGCTTAGGCTAGCACAAGGACCAGAGTTTTGATCCCTGGCACCACATGCTGTGCAGGTCCTGCCCTCAGGCACCTGAGCTGGCCACCAAGTCCAGGCATGGTGCACATGCCCATAATCCCAGTGCTGGGGAGGCTGAAAGCAGGAGGATTGCTTCAAGTCCAAGCTGCATAGTGCGACCCTGTACCAAACGCATTAAAAACAAACAAACAAACAAATAGTCTTCTTCTGGTGTTCTGGTGAAAGCAGAATGTACAGTTTGCTTATGGTGACTAAATTTACAAAGGTGCAGATTTCCCAGCAGTTTTTTCTATTTTAATAATTTACAAACCAAAGAATAAGATGTTGTTCCAAAGGCAACTGTCTTTTTATTTATAAAAAGAGAGTCTAGAGGACCTGAAATATTACTAAGTAGTAGAATGCTTGCCTCGGCCCTGAGTTCACTCCTCCAGGCCACAAAAATAAATACATGGATAAAGGTAAAATAAAATAAAATAAATTATTTGAGACCCCACACCATCACTGTCATGTGCCTGCCCTTTATCTGAAATGTGCTAACCCTGGTGTTTGTGAGACAAAGCACTCTGCTGCCTTCTGCCTTTTCACTGCTTTTCTGTATTCTCACCTCCATTTTCTGTCTTCTGTTTCCTCATTCTCCCCTACCTGTACTATCCTTTACACAGGTTAAACTTTAAATTATTTGATGTGTCCTTAGATATTTTTTTGTCTCATGTACCTAATTTCAAAAACATGAAAAGTTGTAAACATCTCTCTGAAACAAGCTGAATTAAGTTGCTTTTTACTTCTTTGACCCTCAATTGATTCTTTCTCTTTTTGGGTCAGCAACTCTCAATGAAAAAAATGTTTCCCTCTCTGGTGTGGAAGATTGGACTCAGTGTGCAGTGACCCTCAGATCCACTCCACAGTGCATTTGCTTTACAAGACTGTGTTTTCCAGCAATTGGTGTCTTCCTCCTCAAAGTGAAGAGCAATAGAAAAATCTTAATCAGAAGTCTGCTGACTTTCATTTTATTTCCTTTCAGTTTCCTCAGAAGTATAAATGGAGACTCCTGTGAAGCAGGCCATACAACCAGAAGACCCTAGCTCAAGCAGAGCACTACAGCAGTTACTGTGGGCCCTAGAGGATATTAATAGGCATTCCTACATTAGGATGTCAGGAAAAAGTTCACTTAGAATTACAGATAAACCCCCAAATATATTCATCACGAGAGAACCAGACTGATGGTAGAGAAAAGGAGAGGTTCAATTTTTATAATCAGTCCTATCCACATCAAATAAAGGAATGTTAGCTAATAGTATTCACTGAGAAATTAGTACCCTGCTTTTGAGCAGCACGTGCTCCTGAGTGACTTCTCCTCAAATCTATAAGCAAACAATGAAGTACCACTTTAGAATATGAGAATTATTTCCCAAAGTGTAGTCTTTAAACTCAGAAGTTTAAAAACATGTAGGATATTGCTGCCAGCAGCAGGTTAAACAGAAATGAAGGCTTTCTCTTCTGCTGAGGTTTCAGCACCATCTGCTGTCCAAAATGTTCATCCTTTCCTCAAGGCAGACTGCATGAAGGGGCACTCCTTGGTACTTTGCTTATAAAGAGAGTGGAAGGCATTGTCTTTATTGCCCTTTCCTCAAAGTGTACCTATCTCCTTTCCTTCCTTCCTTCCTTCCTTCCTTCCTTCCTTCCTTCCTTCCTTCCTTCCTTCCTTCTTTTCTTTCTTTCTTTCTTTCTTTCTTTCTTTCTTTCTTTCTTTCTTTCTTTCTTTTGTAATTTAGGTACATGCTCACTTGCAATGGATCAGTAGATACAGGGAAGGCCCCTAAGATACAGTGGTATGTTTATTTAATCAGCAAAGACTTCATTGTACCATTCATATGCATTCTTGATGATGGGATTTACTTTATTACCCTGACATTTATGGGATACCTTAAGACACTCCTTTTGCACAGTGGCTCATAAAGGAGAGCTATCCCAATAACTCTAAAACAGTACCCAAAGTAAACAGGTCTATATTTCCTGCTTTCCAAGAGAAAGAATTCTATTTATTATTTGATAAAAATCTCATTCTGTGAGTAACAGATATGCCTATGGTTCCCATTTATTATTCTTTTTAAATCTTCTATCACATTCAAGAGAATGTCATACACTGATTTTAATTATACCTTGACTTGAAGATACAGTTTATTTGTCATTGAAGTGGTCTTTTCCAATAGTCCTTTTAGACTGTCATTTTTAAGCCATAAAGCAAGCTTCAAAAAAAAATTGAGCAAATAAATTTAGCTTGTCCTCCGCCCCCACCCCTTTGTTACTTACTTGCTATTTTGCGGGAGGAATATTATTCCACGATACAGCTTAGGCACCTGCAAAATTCTTTGTAGTTAGACAGACATCCAGCTAAAACATGGCACAAATCCCAAACCAGGAGGTTTCCTTTCCCTGTGGTTGGCAAAATGTAGGCGCAAACAAACTGGTTGACCATGAATGTTTTTCAGACAAATTATAAGTTGCTTGTTAAAAACAAATAACTTCTTATTAATAGCTGAAGCCAGCTGACAGACTTGGAAGGCAATCAAAAGCACGTAGATATCATCAAAACAGCCTTCCTCGTTGTATAGCTGCTTTGGGCTGCACATTTTCACCAAGCAAGTCTGGCTTTGATATTCATTTGACTTTTTGCTTCCCAAGTCCCCGACTTGGCCACCATCAATTGGCATGTGCGTAACAGCTTCCGTCTGAGGCAGTCAAGCTTATTAAACTGTGCTGCTTTGTGTTTTTTCCCAGTCCTTGAAAATTGATCGTTAAGCATTCTGCTCAGGGGCTATTTGTAAATTGCTTTACAGAGGCTCTACTTTGTGCTCAATCTGACTGGGGTCAGAATTTGCCTTGTGTTTTCTTCCTGTGTCATTTGTCACATTGTACACGTTGTTCAAAGAACCAGGTCACAGTACAACATGGCACGAATCACTTAGACACCTTGATTCCTGAAAGAGCCCGGCACCACTGCTAAGAATTTTTTTCTTTCTTTCTTTCTTTTTTTGCCTCCATAAAGGGTTTAGATTTATTGTGTTCTGCTACCCATTCAACAAAGTCATATTTTTAACCATGTTAATGAAAAAGAGAGGTTAAAAAGAGGATATTGTTGTTGGAAAAAAATCGCCTGTATAAAGCTGCTCAAAAGAAGCAACTCCTAATGAAAGTAAATGTTTAGAAGTAATCAAGTGTCTGACTTTCAAAGACGAATAATAATACCTTAAATGGGTATTTAGAAGCAAGGCAAACATAGCGCTGTATCATTTAATGAAGCGAATTCATCCAGGCAGATACACTGTGAGGCAGTTTTATTGTTTAGACACCGCAGAATGTGTTTATACAAACTGACACAGCTACATCATGAGTGGCAATAAAATCTTTTTTTAATTTTTTAAATTTATTTTATTTCATTTTTCTGTATTTGGTACAGGTCTCACTAGGCAGCTCAGGCTCATAGTGATCCTCCTGTCTCAGCATCCCCAGCACTGGACTACAGCGGGCACTACATATGTGGTTTTGGTGGTCAGCTCAGTGCACCTGGGGGGGGGGGCAGCGCAGCTGATTTTTGTTTTTAAACAATGCACAATAATGATAGAAAAAAATAGAAAATCCTATGGGACCTCTACAGGGATGGGAGTCATTGCTGGCCAAAACATCACTAGGGAGGTGCTATATGGCTGAGTATAGGCACCTTATACTACCAGGGGATGGTGACACACTGAGACTATTCCTATTTTCTACCATGACATTTTTGGAAGCTAATACCTATTCTTAAAGTCAGGAGCTGGGTCTAATCTCCTTGGCTGGGAACAGGGAAGAGGAAAGAAAAGAAATGAAGAAAGGAAGTGAAACTAAGCTTAAAACCTTTAAAGGGAATTTAATCTTTGACTAAAGTAGGAGTCACTGAAGCAAAAGAGGGTGAGACCTGTACAGTTCAGGGTAGACTGCTCTGTATTTTGCTATACTATGAAGTACAAATCTCAGACCCTTTATACATCCTGATTCAGTATGGCCTCATCAATATATAAATACTCAGGCTTTTATAACTACACAGCACAAGGGAATGTTTAGGAGGAGGGTGGAAAAGAAAAAAACTCTTTTAGAAGATGAACACCTGAAGTAAAACTAAAGGGCCATGAGGAAGTTGCCACCAGGAGGAAGAGTCAGCAAGCCCGACAGAAGTAGCAGTAATGGAATAATGTGAAAAGGACATTTAGCCAAGTATGTGGTGGTCTCCCAGGCCAGCCCCACCCTCCCACTCATCCCACCTTCCAGTTGTCCCTGGAAAAATGGATTTGATTTTGAAACGTAACTCAGACTGACAAGGACAGATGGGAAGTTATGATGTGTTTGTTTTTATTTTGCTAGCTTCTTTAAAACATGTAGCAAACTATAATAATTAGAAAACGATCAATTTTTAAGTATGTCCTTGCTCTTGGAAATCGGTACTTGATGACTATGTTAACATGGATTTTTCTCCCTGGTAGAAAATGCAGAAATTTATTGTTTACATTTTTGTAAAGTGATACATTAGTTTTATTCATGCTTCTTCTTAATAAGTGGGATAACATTTGAATTTTAAATGCTATCTGATAGAGAACTGGAATTAGACATCTTTTTTTTCTGTGGTATGGTTTAAGTATTCACATTTAAAATACTAAGGCAGCCTAAGCAACTCTTTCCCTTTTGCTCACTCAACTCCTTCTTTTCCCCTGCCCCCATCCCTTGCCCTCCCTTTCCAAGCACAAATGAGTCTCTGGTGGTACATGATGGCAGAGGAGACTTGAGGGCTCCATGGAGTCCTGGGCCTATGTCCATTCTCCCCTCTCTCATTCTTCATGGCTTTTGCCTCAGAGGCCCAGCACCAATGGCCTCATCAATACACAAACACTCAGCATGTTGAGTCTCTACATCTGAGTTTTTCAAAACCAACCTCTCTACTAAAAGGAACCAAGGACTTCCAGGGAAATGGCTGATGCTAGGGGTGTGGTAGGACAGGTATCAGATGGACCTAGAGCGTGTTATAGGACCAGCAATTAAGTAAGCAGTGAATGAGGATGAAATGTCCAAAGGACCCAGGAGCTAGCCTTAAACAGACTCTCACTGGTCAAAGTAGAGTCAATGAGCAGTAAAATAAATAACGACAAGAATATACAACATCATATGAAATGAAATAGGAAATTATGAGTTTATGCCAGGATACCTAAGTAACTATATGATGGAGGCAGGAACGCTTCTCTGCACAGAACAGCCTCCAGAGTGCATCAGTGGGTGCTGTCAGGATGGAGCAGCACTGAGCAGCCACCCTCAGGCAGGCAGTCGGTCAGGCAGGAGTTTTCAGGGATGTTGACGCTGGTGGCTACAGATTTCAGGGGCCCCAAGGTGTAGATAGGTACAATCTCAGAATACCTTCCCACAAACCACTTGTAAATTATAAGATGGCAAGTACAAAATGGAAACGCCATGTGGATGCTAGACAGACAGACAGGCAGGCAGGCTGGCAGACGACAGACAGACACAGAGAGTTGGAGACAGAATGAGAGACTGACAGAGACAAAAAGAGACATGGAACAAGAGACAGAGAGAGTACAGAGAAAAAATAGGCAATAGAGAAAGACAGATATAAGGAAATAAATGCAGTGAAATATTAACTACTTACTAGGGGAGTCTACCTGTGAAGGTAGAAGAATTCCTTAAACTCTTGAGGTCATTTTTCTATAAATTTGAAATTATTTCACAGAAAATTATTGTTCCAAAAGCAAAAAAGTACAAATATGGCTTAAAAGCTGAAATGAGTAACAAGCATAAGTAGCGCTGGAGTGTGTACAGTGGCTCCTTGCCTTGTGCTGTATATTCAGCATAAATCAGGATGAGAAAGAATACTTCACTATAACTTCCAGATGTATGGCACTTACTTTTACTGGTAACAGAACAACCATTTCAAATCTTCAGTACCTTAGCTGTAAGCAAGTTTTGTGAGTAGGGGAAGTTCTAGGCACTAAGGAGTTCCTAAATATAAGATGTAGTCCCTGATTCCTGACACCTGCTTGGGGGTGAGGACACAGTAGATATAAAGACAACTGCTATTCTCCATCAGACTTGGTGTTGAAGAAATAGTTAATGCTTAGCTGACAAAAGGAAAAGGAGACTGGTGAGTTAGGGCTTTCAGACAAATCATGTGGGAGACACCTCTGACTGTAGCTCTCCAAGGACATAGTAGACGTTACGTAGCCTGGTTTGACATGAGTGAAACCCAGCATCCCCTCTCTGATGGTTCCTACCTACATCTGAATTCTTCTAAAAACGTAGGCATGTCCTCTTTGAGGCATTCTATTTCATGGTTCTATTTGTTTGTTTTCAGTTTTGTTCTGTTTATCTCTCTGAGAGCTGGGGAGTTAAAAACTTTGTTTTTTGTCTTCAAGAAACTTCCCCAGAGACTGGGTATTCATTATGAACATGGATGAACACGGCTCTCCTGGTTTTCATGATTGTCTCACTTGGAGGAAGCCACATAATGCTTTCTGAAATCCACTGTATTTATTTGGACACATGTTCTTGTTTACCTATGAAAGGAACTGACACTTTGGCTTCATGAACAAATTTAAAATAAATTACACATCTAACTTGTCTTTGATTTTGGTCTGGACTTATTACTAAGGAGCTATTCAGGAATGATGGCCTCAATTATTACATCTGAGGAAACTGCTATTAGTGAAGAAACTGCTGATTCAAAATATTTTGCCTCTAGAGAGGAAAGAATTCCAAGAGCAACTGCCATGTTCAGAACAAAATATCAAGAATCTCCTCACTCTTCTAGTATCTACACTAAAGTAAGTGAACAGGATGAGAACTACATGAATGTTAAATTCAAAAGGGCATACAGAACTCAGATTTTTTTCGTTGTTGTTAAACTTGCTACTTATTCTGTTTCAATAAAATGCACTTAAGGAAAATAACCACTTAAAGCAGAAGGGTAACTAAGGTACATTGTTCAGAACTTCTTGAGAACAAAAGAATAGATATAGATTAACTGCCCTGGCTTAAATTTAATTGCCTGTTTTCCAACAGGTTACTCTACAAGTTGAACATCGACATTAGCCCTTGAAAGTTCAAAGCAGAATGTAGCATAAGAATTCTGTCTTACACAAAGACAAAAACTGCATCAGCGCTGTAAACCTATGCAGATATTTGCTTGTACTGTTCAGTATTCAAAACCTTTTTTCCACACACCACACAAATGCCTTTGTCGTAGCACATCCCTGGCTAATGAAAAGCTGGTGGATCTTCAGAGCCTTTACACACCTTGTAAGTGGAGAGAACTTATTCTTTTCATGTGACTCACATCTTGCCTTTTGTGAAGTCAAGGCTTTAATTTCACACACAACTTTCTGTGGTTTTCCTTATACTATCATTCCATATCTCTGACAGGATCCAGTACTTTCTTTTCACATTTTTTTGGACACCATGCTTCTAAAGACTGACTCTTTTGCTGCAGAAGCCCCAGAAGCTTGCAAGCATCAGCACACACATTCGTGTTTTCTGGCTTCATAATAAAGGTCAAATATTAGAAAGTTCTCCCTTAAAGGAGCCAAAATAGACCTGTTCGTTATTCTTTGCTTTGTACAGAATACTCAGTTAAGTTTCTGCTTGTAAATCCTTTACATTCTTGAAAATCACTACCATGTCTCTCTTAATTTTTGTTCCTAATGCTAACCACTTTCAATATTAGTTTTTTCAGATATATTAGACTTATCAGATTATTTACTAGCCTTATTATGCTACTCTTTCAGTGAATCCAAAGGATGGGCTTAGTAAGTTGTGCCTCCTTATAAGTTTATTGCCTCCTTAACTTATAATACCACACGCAGTGAAGGCAGGTTAAGGCTGCACTAACTTTCTTTGGCAGCTGCATGCATTCTTCCCACAATAAAACATTTATCCTTGTGAACTACCAATTCTCCAGTGTGTACCTGTGCCGCTGAGTTTTTAAAGTCTGACATTAAATTTCATCCTTGATAAAAGGTTATTCCAGCTTGAATAACTGAACTGTAATTTTCATCTAATATTTATGGTATTCCTTTTAGATAGATATGTGTTTTATGCACAGTTGATACATATAGGTTAGGGCTGGCCAGATAGCTCAGTGGACTAAGGTGCCTGCTTAGGCAGAGCACAGTGGCTGGGGTTCGATCCCAGGCTTGCCATGCTGGCCTGTTTCTGGAGCATGCTGAGAAGGCAATGGAGACTGAGCATGGTGGTACATGCCTCGCACCTATAATTACAGTGCTTGGGAGGCTGAAACAGGAGAATCACTTACAAGTTGGATCTATATAGTGAGACCCTGTAGACCCTGTCCAAAATACAGAAAAAAAGATAAATATAGTTTATCCAGTACTGATTGTATTCTTGACTATACAGTGCTAAAATTCAACCTCTGAGATCTTACCTGCAAGATTATTGTTATTATGAATCAACAATCATTCTTGTGGCATTTAACTACCACAGCAGTTTCTGTGAAGTCCCCTTATATCATGAAAGGCAAGCTGGCTGTTAGCTCTTTGATTTGCTTCAGGCTTTTAAAGAAGCTGATGCTTAAAAATCTCTATAAAAATTAACTGTAAAAAAATAAGATATAGGGCCGCAAAATAGCTCAGCTGATTAAAGCGCCTGCAAGCACCCTCAGGAGCCAGAGGTTCCATCACTGGTCTGCCACCTGCCCCCGATCCTGCTCCCAGGGCATGCTGAGATGGCGATTGAGACTGGGCATGGTTGCGCACACCTGTGATCCCAGTGCGAGGCAGGCAAGGGCAGGAGGTTCACTAGGAGTCTGGTAGTGATTCTTCTGCTTAGCAAGGCCCTGTATCAAATAAATAAATACAAAAAAAAATAAATAAATAAAAGATGGAATTCTTATCTATAGAACCAAGAGTATTTGTTTTAGAAATAATACAAGTTCTGACAGAAATTAAAGGTAATGCTTACTTTTTAAGAATTTATTACACTCCCAGATACAGTGTCATTAATCCCCTCAGAATGTTACTACTCACTCTGAACACATTCTGGCCACTCTCTGAAGCAGTTCAGGAAGTGCTGTTCCATGAGTGTGGAGTTGTGCTGTCAAAGCCACCTTTATCTCTAGAATTGATTTCCAAGTTTACCTTTCATGATCATGTTAATGTTGAGGAGGGCCAGAAGCCCTCACCGGTCCAGATTCAGTGAAAAAAAACGGGAAAAGAAAACACCAAGATGTTTTGATGAGCCTGCCTTTCTTCTGGATGGCTCTTGGCAGCAACATTTACCATATTTTTTTTTTATCAAATCTCAAAAAGACATTCATAAAAAGTGACATCCGGAATTGCTTCAAAGAAAGTGGCAAAATAATAGATTGTGTTCAAAGTAAAGGGGTTTGTTCTGAGGGCATTAATGGCAATGTATCTTTTACTGTCTAATATTTTTAATTCCAAAATTTACTGTATATTTGGATCATATCTCATAGTTGTAACTCAGAATGTCTTTCTTCCAACAAAGTCAGCAAATACTGTGGCTTGAATATATATTGAAATGTATGCATCTAGTCATTAGTGTGATTGTTAAATCAAGAAAATAACTCTTGTCATTGTTATGGTCTTTAGAAAAAAACTGCTTAGTTTACTTTTTGTCATCCATAGATTTTAGAAAACACTAAAAGAATTTTGGTAGCTACAGGAAGGTTAAATGCTTGATAAATAAATGTTTTAAACATCAGTCCTCTTGAGTCTTGAATTAGGTATTTTCTGCACTCTGAACCAACCACAAGAAGGAAAGTTGGAAGTTGCTGTTGGTCTTACTTATTGTTGCTATTTAATTCTTTCCAAATCCAGCCATCAATTTGTATCTTGAGTTCTAATTGCCTCTGAGAGTCCTATGCACAGAACAATAGCTAGAGTGACTCTTCAAAACAGAAGTCACAAATATAGGTTCTTCTTCATCTTGATGAATTAAAACCAAAGGAAGGTAGACAGTTTGTTTGCAACAAGCCATCTGTTTGTGTACAGCATTAGTATTCACATTTAAGTACATTGCTCAATGAAAGACTCAGAATTCATACCACAGTAAATAAGAATATTGACAAGATGCACACTTTGTGAAAACCAAGAAGTTAATGAACTTTTGAACCTCTTTAGTTTAATCTTCTCTAGTCCCAATGAAACCTCTCTGGTGCGGTACAGTACATGGATGATTTTGCATTGATTCTTGCTATTTCCAAGCTTAGACCATGAATCACCAATAAGTAGTAGATGCACTAGTTGCTATCAGCATAGCAGCTGTACCAGTATGAACTTTTACTTAAGGAACCTTTACTGTCCTATGGTTGATAAGCTGGTAATTTACCAATAACAAAACTACTGTGGATCCCTGCATATTGTATAAAATGATGAACTTTTCTTTAGAAGACAAATATCTGCAGCAATATGAGCCAAGTGGCTGGAGGTGTAGCTCAGTGGTAAAGCATGTGCTTCGTATGTACAGCACCATGGTTCAGTCCAAAGAGAGAGGAAGATGAAAACATGGCTAATTTCAAGTGGGTATAGGCTTTGGGATAGGTGCCAACTCCTTGTTGATAGCCCTGAGGTTGTTAGGAGATAAGAAGACAAAAATTTCTAAGGCTTTGAGCTTAGATATTTATATTAAACTCAAAATTTGGCACCTACACTTCCTGGGAAAACCATGCCTGAGACAGTAAGTTCATCACTCTTATAAAAATTCTACTAAAACCATGGTAGGAATTCTTTAGATTACTTCTGCATTTAAATAACTTCAGGTGACTATACATAATCAGGAGCACAAACTGCTGCCTTGTGCCCCTAGACTTTTTGAGTTGTCCTACGCATAGATATCATGTTTTCTGCTAAAGGAAGAGAGGCAGACAATTCCCTAACCCCTCTTATTATCAGTCTCCTCATCTGTTAAACAAGTATGAGAATACAAGTTTTATAGGAATAAATGATGCAATTTAGGTGAAGCAATGAACAGCACTAAGGGATTCAGTTATTACAACCATTATTATTCTGTCAACCCCCTTTATTGTACCCTGTAAATCAAATGAGTGATGCATCAAGATGAAAAACAAAATTATAAAATCATTGCATAGATATTTGGAAGAGAATTAGCTAACATCTTTGTCACATGAAAAACTAAAGTTATGTAATTTTAGCCTGAGATGATATGCTTCCATTTTCATTGTATAGATGAGGAAATTTTAAATTCAAAAACTCCAAATAACATAATGGACAATTCCCAGGCTTTCACTTTGGGTAAGATCTGCTTTCACCTATTTCCCTCAATCAAAAACAAAATCCTAGTCTGTAGCTATTCCTGAAGGTTAGTGTATCAATAGCTTTTTATTATGTTGCTTACAATAGCTCTAGGCTTTCAAATAAGAGAATTTCTGTCCCATTACCTCTGAGCTGGCAGTGTCTGTTGTTCTCGTCTCACTTCATGGCAAGTGCTCATTCAGTAGTGACTAAAAGCACATCAATATACTTATCATGGCCTTTTTTCTATATTCAGAAAATAGCAGAAATATATACTACTACTAAGTTATAACCTATTTAAGACAGAGACTTCTCTTTATAACAGCCTCAGTTGTTTTCCTTCCATGGTTGTATAAAAGGGCAGAAAAATGTTATAAATACTTTCATTATAGAGGAAATTCAGAAATTAGGACTCTTCAATAAATTATTGAGATTATGGATGTGAGCTGATAGATCTGATCAGTATAAAATCAATACATGTAGTAAAATCTCATATTTCACTACACAAATGTACACATTCATTATTTGTCAATTAAAATAAAACCAAAATATCTCATATGAAGTAGAATTTCAAAATTTCTGGATAAGATTTTAATCCAAGATGTTCTCTTAATATATACCTCAGAGCTAAAATTCAGTATTACTTGGTTTTGATTTGTCTTATTTGAGTTCTTTATTTAAAAATTTCTGGAATATCACTAAATTCATGTCATTGCTTAGCTATTTATATGGCTTTTATATTGAACTCAAAATTCATTAGCATTACATTATCTGACATCATTTATGAAATTATGGTGCATTAAAAATAAGAAACTGCATCTGTGTAAATGTAGTTCTGGACTTGTAACTCATCTCAACTAATCAAGCCTATTTCATCCCCACTTACATGTATAATGTAAAGGATAAATTTAAAAGATAACTGATAATCTCTATTTTTAAAAGGTAACATTTCATCAGTGATGTTTTTATTAGAACATTATATTTGTAATAGAACTTGCTTAAGTACCTGCTAGTATCAAAATAGTTCACACTGGGCTGGGGAAATAGCTCAGTGGTCTAAGCACATGCCTGGAAAGCACGAGGACCTGAGTTCGATCCCCAATTCCACATGCTGTGTTGGCCCCTGAGCTCCAGCATGCTGTGTCAGCCTCAAAACCAGGCACCGTGGCACATGCCTATAATCCCAACACTGGGGACACTGAGACAGGAGGATACCTACAAATCAGAACTGTGCAGCAAGACTTTCTATTAAGTAAATTTTTAATATAATTAAAACAAGGGCCTGCAAGATAACTCAGCAGACTAAGTGCCTCCTTAGGCAAGCACAGGGGCCAGGGTTCAATCACCAGCACCACATGCTGCACCAGCCCTGCCCCTGGTTGTGCGGAGCTGACCACCGAGACTCAGGGTGGTAGTGCATGCCTATAATCCCAGCCCTGGGGTGGCTGAAAACAAGAGGATCACTATGAATCTGAGCTACATAGTTAGCTGCATAGTGAGACTAGTTATATTAAAAAAATAGTTAAAAATATAAATTTATTATATTACTATTATGCATGGTATAAAGCTATCTTGATAATAATGTAAAGATATCTATATTATGTGAAGAGGAGTCTTGTATATGTACCATAAGATGCAAAGTAAAAGTAAAAACCTATGAGCCAAAAGGTTAAGCAAACTATTCCAAAATGAAAACTTTTCATCCAGGTAAGGTTTTGGTTGTTTGCCTTGTGTCTTGTTAAGGTGTTGTTTCCAGGTGTTGTTGTTCCTTCTTTGGATTTTCCTAAATTTTCTAAATTTCTTATGCTTCTCACTTTTATAGCAGAAAAACTCCAACTAACCTCAAATTATCAAATTTCTGTTTTACTTAGCTAAGGTGTAGGGAACCCAGAGAGCTCCGAAGCCCTTTCCTAAAAGACCATTTCTGGACAGACTCCCAGGAGGTAAACCCTCCCCTGTGCATCTTAAGTGTCCTAAACTCGGTGTGTCGTGCTGAGGTCTGCTGCTTTAGAAAGGTTTGTATGATGAGCAGTTTCAACTTCTCATATTAAAAATGCCTTCCCATCCCAAATCCGTCTTTCACAGATGACTGGGGACTTTTTTTTATCACAATCTAAGATGATGCAAAGTGAAACTACTTACATTTTGGTCTCAGATTCTACTACTTCCATGTAAGCTCATGGCCTTGCTGATAAGTTTGATCTTGTTTTAATACTCTAGATCCAACAAGGGTAATGGTGCCCCCTTCCAGCATGGATGTCACTGTTGGAGAGAGCATTGTTCTGCCATGCCAGGTGACTCATGATCACTCATTAGATATCGTGTTTACATGGTCATTTAATGAGCATCTGATAGACTTCGACAAGGATGGGGACCACTTTGAAAGAGTCGGAGGGGTAAGTATTAATATCATGCCATACACAGGAAACAGGATGCAAACACACCTTAGAAACTGACTCAAATGAACTTGCTTTGATTAACTTGAAAAACAGTAAAATTATTGTTATAAAACTATAATTTTGTTGAAGCCCCTTATTCTGAAAACTCCTAGTTAATTCCTGTTTCAATTTGCATAACAAACAAGACACTATTTGCTGAGAAAGTGTACACAGCAAAGCTGCTCCGTAATTTACAACTATCATATAAGTTAGTTACTCCTCTCTGTGTATGCATCAAGAAACTAAGGTTTATAGAGTTATATATGACATGATTTTCCTGGAATCTCCCTAAACTGCAGTGCTCAACTTTAAATTTCAAAGTCCAAGCCCTCTGTTAATAATATACAATATGCCACAGAACTTTATTGAGAAAATGGCTTAACAATAGCTTCCTTATATATTGTTAGGTCATTAGTTATACCCACTTTGATGGTTATAGAAGATTCATCATTGTAAATTTAGCACTTACTTTCTTGATTCTAGAAGTCTGAAGTGAAGTTATTTATTGTCTCCAGGTAATTTGAATACAAATGCTTGAAATTTCTAAAAGTTTTACTTTTACAAGGATCTATACTGCTATTAAACATACTATAAAGTATGTTAAATCTGGGGGAAATGGATGTATAGGATGTGTTAGAATTACTCTAATAAGTATAATACAATATAGCCATGTATTTCCATTGGTACTAAAGATTCTCTCAGGCTGCCCTTTGCTTGGCTTAATCTAGCCAAAAGACAATAGAATACAGAAAGGAGGCTTGTGTTGTTAAAGCCTTTCCATCTTCTACACTGCTATAAGAATAGTATTTGCCTATCTCAACTTAGATCCCTTACATTGAGTGCATAGCCTAAAGCCTACAAATCCATCCATATGATATCCTGGAGGTATATTTTCCACTTAAGTATGGTACTAATTCTATTCATTACATGCACACCAAATTTCTCAAACAGAGTTTGAGTAACAGAATACTGAAAGTTATTTGAATTCCTATTTTTCCATGGACAATATCCAAATGATATTATTGTACATGCAAAGGAGAAAAATTAATCCAGTGTATCAGTGAATGTCTCAGTTCACTAGAGATTCTCTCTTAGAACCCCAGTCGAGAGAGACTGGACAACAATACTAGTAGTAACCATTCTAGACCTACTTCCTTCACTTGGATCAGCTTAATAGCTTTGAATCATTCAGGGAGATATCCTCACAAGGGTACTGAGGATATTAAATACATTGTGACCTAAAAACATGCATGACCCCTTACCACAAAAGAAATCACATAATAAACTCTAAAGTTTGTACTACATGAAGGCAAGATAACCTTGACCACATGAACAAAAAATATGTGCTGAGAAAATTGTTTATAAATTAAGCAGATTAGCAGTTTTTACATTAAAATTAAATTCTTAAACAGGAAAGATATTCAAAACAGTATCTCTGATTGTCATAGACATCAAAGAGTAAAAATAGGCACATAAAGATCAAAATGGATGTGCTGCCAATCAGACATGTGTGGTCTCTGGCATCACCCCTCTGCCGTTGCTGGTGACGAAAACCTCTGTGCTCCCCTGCCTGTGTTAGCATTTTGCTGAGGCCCCAGTGAAGACACCATGATGGAGTCAAGTACAGATAGCTGTGCAGCTGGCCTATGAAAAATGTCTGCCTCTGTGAAACTAGAGCTATCGCCACTCACTTATTGCTGATGTTCAAAGTGAAGCAGAGCGCTGCAGATGGTGAGAAGCGAGTGTAAGAGCCATGGGTTCAGCTGCTGTCTGCAGTGGCAGGGACACAGAAGAGGCAAGCCTGTGCCCTGCCAAAGCCCGTCCCACTTCGGGGTCTGCCTCCTGACTCAGCATAGCAAAGATGATGCTTGGTAGACTCAACCTCTTGGCATTTTATAAAAGTAATTATTTCATTATCCTTTGATACTCTCAAGTACTCTCAGAACACAACAGACCACAGTGTGGCAAAAAAAAAGTTGAGCCTGATGTGTTCTTTTTGGTGGATGCATATATGTAGCATTTAGGTAACAGTAGTTTTCCAAGGAAGTCTCCCTCACAGGACTCTTACTCCATCTGGACTTTTTTTTAATTTTTAATTTATTTTAAAGATACAAATCCATCAAAATTTGAGAGTAAATATAGCAAGTTTGATTCTAAACATTAGTATATTACCATGTTCTGAAATGTTCAGGCTGCAAGTTTTCTTGGCATTGAAGACCTTGATAAGTAATGAATCACCAAGGTGGTTTAGATATTTCCCTAATTCCAATCTGGTCCCACCTTAAAATCAGTGTGGCTTCCCGCCTTCCTTACACATAGGCTTACTTTTTATTTAAATCTCTACCTAAAGTTCAGACAAGTGAAATGTCTTACATAGAGAAGATTAATAATGATACCTATTGTGATGAAGATGGTAATTCCTTTTATTTGCAAAATGCCTAACCATGTATCAGTCACCTTCATGCTATCTGTGAACTCCTTCATCTTCCTGAGTTCCTATGAAATAGGGTAGCAATTATTCTCTCGTTTTACTATGTAGTTATAAAATGTGATCAATAAATAATAGAAACTAGATGAGACCATAAATGTTATAAATAAAAACTTTCAGATAAAAATTATCACAGGTCTTCTTCAATTAGATCTTAGGTCCTTTAGCATGATTATTTGACAAAGAAAATTGATCATGATCATCAATAATAACAGCTTAAATTTACTCTCTGCTTCACAGTCTGTGAAAACATTTCCCACAGACCTACAGTCTCATTAGATTCTCACCACACAGCACGGTTGGCAAAACATCCCTTTTTTCAAAGGTCAATAAACTAAGGCCCAGACAGATTAAGAGATTTAGATAAAATCACACAGCAGGGATCAAGACAACTAAGTATCAAGACTGCGGCTCTACACTTACTATATATCTTCACCTCTCTTCAAGTCCCACCTAGGGCAGTTGGCAGTTCTGTAACTTCCATTGTCCTTGATAAATATGAATGTGATGGCCTCTATTGAAACAAAGAGAGAAAACTCAGTATCCATTGATTTCAAATGGGATATGGTCTTTCTGGAGAGTAGTGTAACGTCATTGTTAAGAAAATGAGCCGGGGTTGACTGTGTGGGTTCAAGTCGGGTCTGCCTTGTACTGGTTAGCTGAGTGACTACACAGTCCACCTCATCTACCTGCTTTGTGCTAGAGTTTCCTTGGATGTAGAACTGTATTTACTGAGTTAATATAACTAAGGCATGTGGAAAAGTGATGATGAACCCTTTATAACTTTCAATGATGACAAATAGCCTGATATACATGCCTGCCATAGATTCACCAACTGACCTAAAAGGTGCCCTGCCATTTATGAAGTATGGTTAAGTGCCATCCATTATTATTGCCACTTGGAGGAATAGTTAACAGCAGGGTCTATGTTGACTTCCCATGAAATAGGAAAACCTGAAGAAGCCAATATCCACTCAAATTATTACCCATTAGGGCTTAGGAAGAAACAGCATTTCAAATATAGCTCTTTAGGTGACTTCTTGTTTGAACAATTGTTCTTTAATTTTAGATTAACAGTGCTCAGAAACCAAACTCCTAAGGTGTAGCTGAGTTCTTCAGTTAAATGCCACTTTTTTGATAGCCTGTTCACCTCAGGCTATCAAATATTTAAAATATTGTGCTGAAGAACTGTGGAGAAATATTTCTGGATCACATAGATATTCATACTGGAATGTAATTAGTCCTATTCATCTGCTAATCAAAAATGCATTTGGCATTTAGAAAACAAATTAGCACCATTCCACACTAGGTGATGCAAGATTTCCTTGGAGAGTCTGGTCTTCATAATCCTTCGATTCAAACGTGGAGTAATCAAAATTCTGGCTGCAAAACAGACTTGTGCAAGGATGTAGATGCTTCCAAATGTGGACTTCCATCCCCATTTCAAATATAGAGTTCCAGAGTATCGGATGCCAGTGCAGGCTATGAGCTGAAAGCATATCTAAAGAAGCCCATGAGACTAGACCACAAGCCACCTTTTGTAAATTTCAGTTCTTCCAACAAGGGTAGCAGACTGCTCCAGAGATCTAGAAATTCCAAATACCACAGGCTTTCTTGCAGGTATGTTCTGAAAATGTTAATGCTCTTATCTCTCAGGCAGGCTGATATATTTTTAACAGACCATGGCTTGCATCACAAATGCTTTCATCAGCCAGTGTAAAGTAAATCCATTAGTCATAATATTCTTTGTGTGAAAATGATATTTAGAGCTCATTAAAAAGTAACTGTAACCATTTCCCCCTACTTTATCAGCAGGATTCAGCTGGTGATTTGATGATCCGAAACATCCAACTGAAGCATGCTGGGAAATATGTCTGTATGATCCAAACTAGTGTGGACAGACTGTCTGCTGCTGCAGACCTGATCGTAAGAGGTACTGGAATTTTTTCTTTCCTTAAAGTATTGCTGTGATATCTACTCTAGCACAGAGTTCTGAAACTTCAGTGGTTGAGAATTCGTGAGCTAAAATGTCATTCATGAGCAAAAAGGTCATTCATGAGCTAAACATCATAAATGGTGGCCAACAGCACACAGAACCTTCAAATGCAAATATTTCTTGTTGGAATTGCTATGATCTTCTGGGTTAGCTTTTGATGAACAAAAGTTTAAAAATTTACGAAGAGATATGATAGTGCCATTTTGTGTTTTATCCGGTCTAAATTACATTTTTGTTTTAGGTTAGAAGTTTAGCAGTGGCATAAATAAATTCATCCTCAGGTTTTCCCAGTTTCATTTTTAGTCCTGAGGTTAATAGGACTGTTCAGGTTGCATGAGTATGGCTTCAGAAAGAAACACTTCTTGATACCTGGGGTGTAGTAAATAGTGCCGGGAATGAGGTAAAAACTAGCTTTTATGAGACTCTCTTAAGCCTGTATTACCAACATTTCTGAACATGTGCCTAAAAGCATGACCAACCCAGCTGAGCCACAGACTGGACACCTCCCGAGCCTCATCAAGTCATTTTGTAAAGAAACTGTGAGTGGACCTTTAAAAAAGTATTTTTAACTGAAAATCAAAATGTTAGCAAACCAGTACTCATATCAGAATTTAACCTCTGCATGCTTAGGTGTTTCCAAAGTATTAAAAATAAGGCTGAGCTTAGGGTATAGCTCAGTGTTAAAAGAGTATTTGGATAGTTTACATAAGTCTTCGATTTAATTCACAGTATGGGAAAAGTGTTTTTAATTAAAAATAAAAATGAAGCTAACCCAACACTATCAAAATAACCTCCTGGCTCATACTTTCTTAACCAGGATCCATAATTATTGATGATGAGGTGTCTGGCCTACAGGCTGAGCCCGTGGCAAACTTACACTGCAAGGAAATGAAATCCAGGGTATCAGAACTGGAGGCAGGGTAAATCTGAGTGCAGAGGAAACAAAGTATTATCTGAGCCAACAAAAAGTGGTGCTTTATGCTCCAGGCAGAACATGAGAGGGGAAAATATGTATGAGGAACTGAATTATCAAGAGAGGTTAGAAAACATTAATTTCATATATATTTTGGTTATCTTTCTATTCATTAAAAAAACTTTCAGTCATAGTATACATGAGTTATAAGGAAAAAACTTTCAACTGAGGTATATCTACAACAGAATAACTTAAAGAAATGTATTTCTATTAAAAAAAAAAAAAAATACCAGAGCTAGTCTGCTCTTCCTTGAGAACAAAAGAATTCAGTTACTGGAAATGTATTTTTATTTAATTAGGATAATGTTCAGATCAGCAGTTTAAACACCAATAAATTAGACTAATAAATATTTAAATCAGTAGTACTTGAAGTCCTTAAATGATATTGTATACTTCATTTCACAGAAAATAATATCAAATACCAAGAGGAATTTGCAAACTCAGTCTAAAAGAAAATCTAGTCTAATCAGCTAATAAGGCCAATAAATTAATATGCCATTTAAAACTATAATCTTCTGTTTTATTGCCTACTGCTTTGCCCTTGCGGCTTTTGTGAACATTATAGAGGAGAAGCAGAAATCTATTTTACTGCCCTGTAAGAGGGTTGTGTGTTTGGAACTGGTTCTGGCTCCTTAAATTCTCTGATGTCTGCTTTATTTAATGTGTAGTGCTCTCATGCAGCTAGAAAGACCACTCTTCTCTGAGCAAAGAGTGGACACTGTCATCAAACCTTAGCTGTTGCTTGTAAGAAAAGCCTCTGTGGGCCCCTCTATGTTATCATTTTGCTCACAGGACAAGAATTTGCACATTTTGTCATTTTGAAAGAGGGCCTCAACTTCTCTAAAATACTTAGTAAACATTCTCTAAGGTCATAGCTGCCCATTGGTGGGGGAGGTGGCAGAAAGACAAAGAATAAACAAGGCCATGAAAATACCATCTTCTCTCTAAAGACCCAGTTCACACTGCCATTTGTTTCCTTCTTACACCCTTGCCAACAGGGGCTCTGAGTCTTCCTATTAGCTTAATACTTTGAGGAATGCAGAGTGAACACTTTTCTGTTTGCAGTGCTAAGACTCAAAAGGCATCGAAGCAGCGTACATAAAGAGAAAGGGATGGAAATGCTAGGATGGGAAATCTGGTCTGAAAAAAAAAAAAAGAGTACATTATCTTCAGAATTTACCTAGTTAATAAGAATCTTGGAGACCAAAGATCACCTCAGCTCTTCTAGGTGGCATTAGACTGACATGCTGAAATGTCACCATGGAAAATTAATCAGCTCCAGATAAAGATTTCCAGACATTTCACTTAAGAGTGGGAGGGAGAAGATAAATTTAGTCTCACCTGAGGCCTACAAAAATAATTTTTGAAAGAGGAAAGAGAATGCAGGGCATCGCATAAAAGGTGAGGGGGTGAATCCCAGCAGAACAAAGCCTTGCTCTGGGAGCAATCCTTAACTTTGCACCAGTCCATGAAAGCCCCTTCGTTGTGCCCTGCCCCTCCTGTGCTATGGTGCGCTAGTATGCAGAGAGTGTATTGGATCACTATTCCCCCTAGGAATGTCTCTTCATGCTTATAAAATGCACATGAAACCACATCATCCCCTTCACAGTCCCCTTCTCTCCTAAGATGGTGTGCCTGCTTAAAGTCATTTAACTGCCTAGGCATATATTTTTACGTTAGAAGCTAGGATAATTTGGGTTTTTTTTTTTCTGGCCCTGTCGATATTTTTCCTTTGCTGTTAATTGCTTTCCATCCTTGTATTTCTTCATGACTCCCACCCTTCATTTAAGTCTGATTTCCTTCCCTTGCATGAGTTCAAGTACATAGACAGAAGCAATGAACATCAGAAGATCAAAAAGTTAAATGGGAAAAATACAGAAGTAGAAAATACAAAATACAAACTTGCAAAAGCCATAAATGAGGATCTTTAGACTCTGGCCCAATTTTTAAATTGCTTTGAAGAGAGAGAGTTGCATGACTCTTGAGCACTGGTCATTTTCACAGCAGCCCCTTGCACCCCGGTGTGTGCTCTTATTGAATGTGGAAAGGTGTGCGGGTGTTAATAACCACAGTGGAGCAGAATGTACAGAGCAATACCATGACCCCCAATGCCTTGCATCTATTTCTGCTCAAGTTCACTTCCACAGGACTTGAAATAACCATTTCCAGCAGACTGTAATCTTCATGAAATAAGGAGCAATATCTATCATTTACTAGAACTATAGCACCAGATAACTACCTAACCTGTAGAAGGAACCCAAAGTAATGATGAATGGAGAAATGAATTTGAGCCCTCATTATATGCCAGTATTCTCTCTTAAAGTCAAAACAAATATTCTGTTATAATCATTCATTTACATTTTTTCTATTATTCCATAAGTCCCAGCTAAGAAAAGAAGTGACTCGTTGCTCTCTAGTTTTAGAGCCCAGCACAGTTCTTGCATGTGGTCTTATTCAAAAGGAATCTGACAAATTATAAATCTGTGAGTGGATAAATGTTAGAGTTGGCCAATACCCATTTAAGCAAGTACTCATTTCCTTGGACATTTGAGCATGCTGCTCCAATGCTGAGGGTCTTGTTGTTTCCCAGGTCCCCCAGGTCCCCCAGAAGCTGTTACCATTGATGAAATCACAGATACCACTGCTCAGCTTTCCTGGAGACCTGGGCCTGACAACCACAGCCCCGTCACCATGTACATCATCCAAGCCAGGACTCCATTCTCTGTGGGCTGGCAAGCAGTCAGTACAGGTACCACTTTGGATTCTTGGTTCTGGCATCTCAGAATCTTCTGGAACTTAGCATAATGGACAATGAAACATGGAAGAAGCTGAGGAACATCTAGGTAGACACAGCTATAGCTGATACTTTACATCTATGTCTCCCAGACTCAGCCAACTGTATCATCGTTTATTTAATATTTTCCTTCATATAAACTCAATTTGTCTGTTGTATTCATTCTCAGCAATAACATCTGAAATGATGGGTCAGTTTATTGTGTTGTATTTTTTCTTAACATATTTAAAGCTATTTATGAAAAGAAAATGCATCAATCTGTGAATTATCTAAAACCATTTATGTACCACTGTGATACACTCTGTGAAGCAGTGGATTATGCCAGCCTGTAATCACTGGCTTTGTAAAGTTTATATGCAACTCTCCAGAAAGCAATATCTAAGGGCTGCAGGGAGTCTTCTGACTTGCTGCACCTTTTTTGGATGGATAAATCTGGGGATGAAGAGGTGTGATTTTTTAAATCAATTTTATAGTTTCAATTGTGTTTTTAAATTGTTGTTGTCAGTAGCAGTACATTTTCATTTTTATTCTTTCATTCATTATGTTTATAACATACTTCCTATTTTTTTAAAGCTTCATAATTGTGTCTCTTTGGGGTCTTAAACAATTATTAAACCACCTCTACCTCTATTAATATCTCATTTTTAATTTAGATTTCATTTCAGGAAAAAGGGATGAACTGTTCTTTCCTACAAGCAAGATACATATTCCTCTAGTCCGCAGAGGCTGGCTGTGTGGCTTTGATGTTTTAAAGTAGAAATAAATGGAGTAGCATATCTAATTTTATGCAATTTATTTAAATCATGTTGATTTTTAGCAACCTCAATACTTTTTCATTTTTATTTATTGAAACTCAGAAATGGTCTTCTATGTTTCCTGCTATAATCACTGACTTTTTTGCTGATTCATAAGAGTTTCTTAGAAAAAAACATGAGAAAAATTGGAAAACAGGCAATAGATTCATTTTCCTCTTCTGTTAAATGGACACAGTAAAACATGCTCCAGAGTGAATATAATAAAAGATGAGGAGGATGGGGAGAGGAAGAGATGATGGATGCATGGATGGATAGATGGATGGATTGATTGATCGATGGATCGATGGATTGATGGATTGATTGATGGATGGTGATTTGGTGGAGTACCTTCCTATGTTTCTAATAGTCATTGCATTTGTTTTCTGGGGATCTAGTGAAACATTACCATTTTATATTTTGCAGTTCCAGAACTCATTGATGGAAAGACATTCACAGCAACAGTGGTGGGTTTGAACCCTTGGGTTGAATATGAATTCCGCACTGTTGCAGCCAATGTGATTGGCATTGGGGAGCCCAGCCGGCCCTCAGAGAAGCGGAGAACAGAGGAGGCCCGTGAGTAACATTGGGATACACATGGTCTGTTCAAGCAGCTCCTATTCCTTAGGAAGAGATTTCAGATGCACCCAGCTTTTTAATCCTGAGAAGGCTCTCTATTATTTCCCTTAAATGTTTATAATGATGGCAAATCAAGATGGCAAAAGCTCAGATTATCAGGCACTGAATTTGGGTGGAGAGTTGAGTCCTGTTCACTGGGGGTGCTTGTATAGCAAAAGACATATTGTGCTTTGTTCTCTCGAAAGCCAACTCTTCTTTCACTGGTTCATATGCCCTCAGTTCTTCTGACAGGATTATTAAACACACACAGGCACATTTATACACACACACACACACACACACACACACACATGAAATGAAATAATCTCACTGAAATCACTATTTCTTCATAAATACGTATTTAAGATACAAACTATCCTCAAAGGCTAAAATGTGGAACATAAAAGGAACACTGAAAGAGAATGACCATATTCATCTAGGCTGAATTTCTCTGGGATTAAGTGGGATACTTATGTCTGGGATGTATGCAAAACTTGCAGCACTGGTGAGGCCAAGTGTTTTTTGAAGGATTAGTAAAGTCCTGAAGCAAATGAGAACTCTGACTCTACTCTCAGAAAAAAAAAAAAGAAAGAAGTCCATCCTTGGCTTTAGCTGAGGACACAGGCTGCTTACCAGGTATGTGTCCCAGGCAGGCAACTTAAAATTCTTTCTGAACTCTGGGAGTTACATGACGATAGTATAACTTTATTGTCCTGCTCCAAAACTGTAATTTAATTAGCTCTATTCATCCATCCTCAGGAGGAAGCAAGCCTGATTTCCCCCTCTTTTACAGAGAATACTGGGGATCAAAGAGGTTAAACAGTGAGCCAGGGACCCACCTATGTCCATCACTTGCTTCAACACCCAGCTCAAAATTCACCTTCTTCTGAGAAGCCATTAACCCAACCCTCCTCCTCCGAGCAGCTGCCACTCCAGAACTGCGCTGCACCTCTGCATTCTGTCTGTACCATAACTGTTTGTTGTTGGCATTGCTCTGTGATCAGTCTGCTTGTGCTCTTGCCCTCTGACTAGATTGTAAGCTCTACATGAGCACAGTTTGTCCTAGCTTTCCTTTGTGTGCCACCATATACTTAATAAATGTCTAACCAAGCTTGAGGATCAGCACCTCAGTCCTTTCTCCTTCCTGGGAACTCATTCTCTCTAGGGGTAGAGCTGAATGTTTGGTCAGATGTGCCAGAGAGTGTATGCACCTTGTCAAACAGGAAACACATGATTAATAGCGACTCCCTTGCTACCTTTTACTTCTTCTAGCAGATGTGGTGGGCTCCCTAACCATGCTGCTCCTATCTCCAAATTCAAAGGTATATGTATGTGCCTGCATCTTTGCTGACAGTGAGTGACTTCAGCCACAGTTTTACTGGCCCTTGTGTGGCATTGCCACCTGCTATAACTTGTCTTTTGTCTTCTGCACAGTCCCCGAAGTCACCCCAGCTAACGTCAGTGGTGGTGGAGGCAGCAAATCTGAACTGGTTATAACCTGGGAGGTAAATGAATCTTAGAATAAAAGGGACATACATTTGTCTAGACTACTTTATTTTCTTCTGCGTTAAACATGGCCAAGAAGTGACCTCCTGTGTTTTCAGCAGCTAAAACTCCATATGAGCACAAATACTTCCTCTCTCATAGCTAACTGTTAATAGGAAGTGCCGGTGTTCACCCCTCAGTTTTCAAGGCAAGCTTCAATTTTGTTCATCACTGTAATAGCAATCATGAAACGGAGGGCAACATATAAAATAACAAAATAAAGATGGCTAGTTCAGAGAAAACCAGTTTTTCTTTTCTTTCTGAATTGCTGCATGGCCGATTGATTTAAAACATCTGCCAGCAGTTGATTCAGTGTACCAGCGCAATTCCTGGCAGTTGCCTTTGCTATTAGATTATGAGGTATTTTTTTTAAAGAACTCAGAGGAAGGTCAGTCACAAATTTATTAAAAGTGGGCTCAGAGAGGATGTGAGAGCTTCAGGAAGATCCATCATGCTTTCAAAAGATTTTAGATGATAACTGCAATGATTAAGCCTATGTTCACACAGAGCCCCAGAAGCTAAAACATCCCTTACCCTCTCTCCCCTTCCATCCTGAGAGGAAGATTCTCCCTAGGCCAAGATGCTTCCCATTCTTTCAGTGAGCTCTGTTGTCTACTCGACTCCGAGCGATGATTAGTGTTAGATGATACATGTTGGAAGGGCTGGTTTTTAAATCACCTGTCGAGCGTCATTCAAGGTCACTTCCATCTATCGCGGAGTTGGTTCTGCCCTATCAGCACCAAGCTCACTACTGCAGATTTTCATTTAATTTTTAAAATAAAAGCCAAATATCTAATGAATATCTAAAGTAGATTGATGGCCAAACCTATATGTAAGAGAGGCTTGGCAAATTCCAGAACAACACAAAAATGTCTTGAGGGGAGGGTTGTCTAATTTTAGCGTTTGGATCAGACCTGTGTGATTTATGAGAACCATGTCCCTTCTTTCCCAGACGGTCCCTGAAGAATTACAGAATGGGAGGGGCTTTGGTTACGTGGTAGCCTTCCGACCCTATGGCAAAATGATATGGATGTTGACAGTGCTGGCCTCGGCTGATGCCTCCAGATATGTGTTCAGAAATGAGAGCGTGCGCCCCTTTTCTCCTTTTGAGGTTAAAGTTGGTGTCTTCAACAACAAAGGAGAAGGCCCTTTCAGTCCCACGACAGTGGTGTATTCTGCTGAAGAAGGTATGGTTTATGCTGCCGAGAGAGTTGACATTTCCTACATTCTCACATGATGCTCCTTTTATGATTAGCAATCAGTTCTGAATTGGGTGTATACATTCAATTTAGGATATGCAATACATTTTAATTGAAGTCATACAGTAATTTTGGAAAAGCATAAAGTAAAATAAATTGGTTCCTTATCTACTGTCCAACTCTTGAATATGGCACTTTAAAAACACATAACTACCCATTATTGATTTCATTGCTAAGGACCTGAGTGTGATAGGCATGAGGTCTTCATATCTGTTAGTGCTTTTAGATTTACTTTGTATCCCTTCAAGTGAATATCAAAATAGAAAGGTCCATTCCCCTTTACCACTTGTATTTTTAAACATAGTACTGTGCTTAGAACTTTTAGAGAAAAGAATAAGCATGAAGCAGTGTGAATGTACTGCTTGTCACCTTTTCTGTCACAACGTTTAAGGGTTTTGGCACATTATTGCTTTTGTGCTGTCCCTGCTGTCAGGATGTCTCTCCTACGGACCTCATTAACTTTGCTGTGTGTTACTTTAAAGATGGTGCTCAGATGAGACAACACTCAGATTTCTGAAGGTTGAGGCATTAATTTGGATTCAGTGAAGATGCAGTAAATTATTTTCCATCAACAGAGAAACAATCCTTTAGATTCAGCAGTCCTCTGTGGTCTCTCCCCTGCTTCTCTGCCTCAACACATACCACTCTTCCTTGCATAATTGGTATTCCAGCCGAATCTGAAAAACTTGCAGCTATCTAAACAGTCTTCAGCCCCTTTGCATGGGAAGACCCATTTGCTCTTATTCCCTGTCTTACTCCTGTGTAAATGCCTGCCCCTCTTTCCCACCTCAAATTGAAACCCCTTGCCAGATGGATGCAGTAAGTGCTTCATTTCCTCTTAGTTTATTTGGTATCATTTACATAGTATTTGTAGTAGTTTTATATTCCTCTATTAAAAGTCTCATCCCACTATATTATAAATTTTGAATATTAGCTCTATATCTTCCTTGATGTGTTTTTTTGAAGATGAGTCGTTTTTTCACCTATGAGTCTCCAGTGTCTAGCAACATCTAATAAATGCTGAATTAAAACATAAATAGAATTTTATAGTGTTATGAGTGGATAGTGGTCTGCCTGTCCAGTAGTTCTTGGAATGTGACAAGCATTCCAGGGGGAGAGCAAGTGTGGACTATAAATGATATCAAATGAACCTTTAAAAATACAGAGTAATATAAATTCAACATATATAAAATATATAACTATTTAAATGTAATACTGCATTAATGTTACTTATTATAGTATAGCTAAACCAGATTTTTCTTCAAGAAAGATCCTCAAAAGGAAAATTTTGTATACATAGAAATCTGGTAAAAATAACTAAAAATTGGGAAACAATGAATTCTGCTTATTTTGTGACTGGGCTGCTGAGTATAAATGGTTGTCCAAGATGACAGACCTCACAGCATGGAACTAAACTGCCTCCCTGCCTTTTGAGTCAGAGTCAAGTCAGTTGACTGTCCTTTTTCCTTGTTTCTTTCATTTCATAATCCAGTGACTAGAACTGTTACCTGTGTTGAAAGCTAATTAAGAAAGATCTGTGTTGAGGGAATTGCTGGCTTTGAAGACTCGGTGCTTAAGTTGAAGTAATCTTGGACTACTATAGAACCCAAAGATTTTGAGCAAGTTTCTGACCACCACTACCAACCAGATGCTAATCTTTGCGCTTTTGCAAAGTGAGGGTTTTCCCCAGAATCACTAAGGATGATTTTGTAAATGTGGACTCTTTGCGTCTTATAGTGCTGTATCTAGCAGCCCATCTTCATCAGCTAATAGGGACATAACTTTCCCCTGATCCATCTGCAGAACCCACTAAACCACCAGCCAGCATCTTTGCCAGAAGTCTTTCAGCCACAGATATCGAAGTTTTCTGGACCTCTCCCCTGGGGAAGAACAGGGGACGGATACAAGGTTATGAGGTAAGCAAGAAATACATGCCTCAGTTCCCTGCCCCTCACTCATTTGTGGGTCAGTGTTAAACTCCAGTGGTATTTTTCAAGTTATATACAACTATGAGCCTTTATGAGGTTTGAAACATGAGCTTGCATTTAATATATCCTGTCTTAAAATAAAGATGGAAGAAAAGAGAGAAATAACCAACAACAGTTGTGCTGATTTACCACCTTGCTAAGAAGCTAAGAACAAAAAATAATATGGCCTTTTATACTCTGAATAGTTTCTCAGGACATGCAAAATCTCTTTCTTCTTAAAGTTCTGCTCATGTAGAAAATTAACTCTTTCATAAGAACATGCCTAAAAAATTACTACCTGGTGACATTTGGAAAAATTCCCAATGGGTGTGACTTCCAAGCTCTTTTTCCTCCTATTTTCTTAGGTTAAATATTGGAGACACGATGACAAGGAAGAAAATGCTAGAAAAATACGAACAGTGGGAAACCAGACATCAACTAAAATCACCAATTTACAAGGCAGTGCACTGTATCATTTAGCAGTCAAGGCATACAATTCGGCTGGGACAGGCCCCTCCAGTGCCACAGTCAATGTCACAACTAGAAAGCCACGTAAGAACAAACTCACTTAGAAATATTTGGGGGACTCATCAAACATATCCCAAGCTCATTCCCAATCTGGACCTCCCAATGGTCATTTGCATACTAATTGGTATCATTATGTGGATTCAAATTCACCTTAACATTTTAACTGAACCTTTCAGAATACCATGCCAAATTCATTGCTCTGGAGAACTGAAAGATAAATGTTTTTCTCCTCACTGGAAAAGGCTACTTCTTCTAGCTATAAATGTTAGGCGACCAGCTGAATTTTTTTCCATTTGCAGTGCTGTATCTTGTCAGATTTCAGTGACCTTGAAGACACATATTAGTGCAACAGCCCATTAAATTGCTTCCACTCTCAAATTCTAGTAGAGAGATATTCCACAGAATCCATTGAGATTTAATAATCTGTGACTTTGTATATCTTAATTTTTTATAGCACCAAGTCAACCCCCCGGAAACATCATATGGAATTCATCGGATTCCAAAATTATCCTGAATTGGGATCAAGTGAAGGCCCTGGATAATGAGTCAGAAGTCAAAGGATACAAAGTGAGTAATTTCTTTTTGCAAAGGCACTTAATTCTGCTGTTAGTGGCGTTATCTGCCTTCCATGCATCAAATGACCCATGTTCTCACTTTCTCTAATGATGCTCTCCCACCTCTTTAGGAATCTCTGCTCCAGAGTGATTTGATTTAAGTTATATAAATGCTCTATGACATCTGGCCAGAATTTAGATAATCATCCGTGACAGTCAGCTTTCCATTACTGTGACAAATACCTGAGATCATCAGCTCACAGAAAGAAAACATTTGACTTGCAGCTTCAGAGGTTTCAGCCCAGATTGGCCATGTTGCTCTGGACTTATGGCAAGATGGCACGTCATGTTGGGGTTATACGGAGGAGCAAGCTACTTGTAGGCAGCTGAGTAGCAGAGGAAAGAGACCAGGGTCCCTGCAATCCCTTTGAAGACATGCCTACCGTGACCTAAAACTTTTTATTAAGCCCCGCCCCATCAAGATTCTACCACTTCCAACAGCAACACAGGCTAGGAATTAAGCCTTGATACTTAGGCCTTTGGGGAACATCTGTCTCAGTCCCAGTGTCACCTAAACTTCAGGCTTAGACATTGTCAGGAGAAAATGTTAAGGATTGTGCTTGGATGTCAAAAAAGTCCTGAAGAACCACTTTTTAAGCATTTCTTTTATCCGTTTGGCTTGTTCTTGCTTTAGTTGTATTCTTCTAATCAACAATAGTAACCTCCCAATGTTACTACTGGTTAAGCATTTTTCCTGTATATTTCTAGTAGCTTGGAAGCTTTATATACTACATATAGAAAAAGAAGCAAGATTATTTTTAGGAAATTTGTTTGTTTAATCCTGTGTAAATACTGCTTTAATCCTATTTCAATGCTGGCCTTTCTTGAAGGAGAAAATGAAAATAAAATGTATTATTGTCATACTGAAAGAAGTTTGAAATATGTTGGCCAGGTTTTAACTTCTTATTGTCACCTAAAAAATCATCCCCAAAATGGGCTTACATATCAACAGTGCATCATTGTCATGATCCTGCAATCTGGACTGATCCAAAATGGGCAGTGTCTAGGGCTGGGATAACTAGGATGCCTCTTTACTCATATCTGGCTTCTCCCTTGGAATGGTTAGAAAAGCTGGAGGCTGGCTGAGCAAGAATCATGCTCTCCATGTACCCTTTTTGCCTAAGTTACTGGGAATCCTTTCACTGTGGTAATCTCAGGGAAGTTGAACTTGTGACATTGTTTCTGGCTTTGATGGGAGAGAAAGCAGAAGTTCCTAGTCCTCTTAGAAGTAAGGGGCCGCCAGGAATGGTGTTGCACATCTAGGATCCTAACACTGTAGGAGGCTGAGGCAAGCAGGAGAGTTGTAAGTTTGAGCCCATACTGGGCTACTTAGTGACTTACAATACCCTGTTTCAAAATAAAGGAAGGAAGGAGGGAAGGAAGGAAGGAAGGAGGAGGGGAGGGGAAGGGAGGGAAGGTGGAAGAGAAGGAGGAGAAGGCA